>JAKELJ010000055.1:78803-119914 GCA_025594165.1 Tamias sibiricus
TTTAATTCTTAAATGGTTAATGCTAGAACTTTAAAAACGCAGAACAACACTTAATTCACAAGAGCACACTGTGCTTCTGTCCTGGTTCAAGTATCTCAAAGCTGAATCACTAGGTAGCAAAAGATTTTCAATCTCACAGAAAAGCATTTTAGCGAACTGGAAATAATTCCATGTTTCTTAGCTTCTGGGCACTAGGTTTCTTTGTGTATTTCAATGAAACTCCGAAAAAAATCATTCTCTCATGTGCCCCTCCAGGCTCGCCAAGTTTGGTCATCCCACCATCAAGGGTGTTTTGTTTACAGTCTATTGGATGTTTACCCTGATTAGGCAAAAATGCCTGAAAACGCCTGTGAGTTTAATTCTTAAATGGTTAGTGCTAGAACTTTAAAAACGCAGAACAAAACTTTAGTTCACAACAGCACACTGTGCTTCTCTCCTGGTTCAAGTATCTCAAAGCTGAATCACTAGGTAGCAAAAGAGTTTCAATCTCACAGAAAAGCGTTTTAGCCAACTGGAAATATTTCCATGTTTCTTAGCTTCTGGGAACTAGGTTTCTTTGTGTATTGCAATGAAACTCTGACAAAATGATTCTCTCTTGTGCCCCTCATGGCTCCCCACAAAATTTGGTCATCCCACGATCACGGGTTTTTTGTATAGAGCCTATTGGATGTTTACCCTGATTAGGCGAATTTCACTGAAAACGCCTGTTAGTTTAATTCCTCAATGGTTAATGCTAGAACTTTGAAAATGCAGAAAAGCACTTCATATCACAAGAGCACACTGTGCTCCTGTTCTGGTTCAACTATCTCAAAACTGAATCACTAGTTAGCAAAAGAGTTTCAAACTCACAGAAAAGCGTTTTAGCGAACTGGAAATAATTCCATGTTTCTTAGCTTCTGGGCACTAGGTTTCTTTGTGTATTTCAATGAAACTCTGAAAAAATGATTCGCTCATGTGCCCCTCAAGGCTCCCCAAGTGTGGTCATCCCACCATCAAGGGTGTTTTGTTTACAGTCTATTGGATGTTTACCCTGATTAGGCGACAATGCCTGGAAACGCCTGTGAGTTTAATTCTTAAATGGTTAATGCTAGAACTTTAAAAAAACAGAACAACACTTTAGTTCACAACAGCACACTGTGCTTCTCTCCCTGGTTCAAGTATCTCAAAGCTGAATCACTAGGTAGCAAAAGAGTTTCAAACTCACAGAAAAGTGTTTTAGCCAACTGGAAATATTTCCATGTTTCTTAGCTTCTGGGAACTAGGTTTCTTTGTGTATTGCAATGAAACTCTGACAAAATGATTCTCTCTTGTGCCCCTCATGGCTCCCCAAATTTGGTCATCCCACGATCACGGGTTTTTTGTATAGAGCCTATTGGATGTTTACCCTGATTAGGCGAATTTCACTGAAAACGCCTGTTAGTTTAATTCCTCAATGGTTAATGCTAGAACTTTGAAAATGCAGAAAAGCACTTCAGATCACAAGAGCACACTGTGCTCCTGTCCTGTTTCAAGTATCTCAAAACTGAATCACTAGTTAGCAAAAGAGTTTCAAACTCACAGAAAAGCGTTTTAGCGAGCTGGAAATAATTCCATGTTTCTTAGCTTCTGGGCACTAGGTTTCTTTGTGTATTTCAATGAAACTCTGAAAAAATGATTCGCTCATGTGCCCCTCAAGGCTCCCCATGTTTGGTCATCCCACCATCAAGAGTGTTTTGTTTACAGTCTATTGGATGTTTACCCTGATTAGGCGAAAATGCCTGAAAACGCCTGTGAGTTTAATTCTTAAATGGTTAATGCTAGAACTTTAAAAATGCAGAACAACTCTTTAGTTCACAAGAGCACACTGTGCTTCTATCCTGGTTCAAGTATCTCAAAGCTGAATCACTACGTAGCAAAAGAATTTCAAACTCACAGAAAAGCATTTTAGCCAACTGGAAATAATTCCATGTTTCTTAGCCTGTGGGTACTAGGTTTCTTTGTGTATTTCAATGAAACTCTGACAAAATGATTCTCTCTCTTGTGCCCCTCATGGCTCCCCAAGTTTGGTCAATCCACCATCACGGGTTTTTTGTTTAGAGCCTATTGGATGTTTACCCTGATTAGGCGAATTTCACTGAAAACGCCTGTAGTTTAATTCCTCAATGGTTAATGCTAGAACTTTGAAAATGCAGAAAACCACTTCAGATCACAAGAGCACACTGTGCTCCTGTCCTGGTTCAAGTATCTCAAAGCTGACTCACTAGGTAGCAAAAGAGTTTCAAACTCACAGAAAAGCGATTTAGCCAAGTGGAAATAATTCCATGTTTCTTAGCTTCTGGGAACTAGGTTTCTTTGTGTATTGCAATGAAACTCTGACAAAATGATTCTCTCTTTGCCCCTCATGGCTCCCCAAATTTGGTCATCCCACGATCACGGGTTTTTTGTATAGAGCCTATTGGATGTTTACCCTGATTAGGCGAATTTCACTGAAAACGCCTGTTAGTTTAATTCCTCAATGGTTAATGCTAGAACTTTGAAAATGCAGAAAAGCACTTCATATGACAAGAGCACACTGTGCTTCTGTCCTGGTTCAAGTATCTCAAAGCTGACTCACTAGGTAGCAAAAGAGTTTCAAACTCACAGAAAAGCGATTTAGCCAACTGGAAATAATTTCATGTTTCTTATCTTCTGGGCACAAGGTTTCTTTGTGTATTTCAATGAAACTCGGAAAAAATGATTCTCTCATGTGCCCCTCCAGGCTCCCCAAGTTTGGTCATCCCACCATCAAGGGTGTTTTGTTTAGAGCCTATTGGATATTTACCCTGATAAGGCGAATTTCACTGAAAATGACTGTAGTTTAATTCTTCAATGGTTAAAGCTAGAACTTTGAAAAAGCAGAAAAGCACTTCATATGACAAGAGCACACTGTGCTTCTGTCCTGGTTCAAGTATCTCAAAGCTGAATCACTAGGTAGCAAAAGAGTTTCAAACTCACAGAAAAGCGATTTAGCCAACTGGAAATAATTCCATGTTTCTTTGCTTTGTGCAGTAGGTTTCTTTGTGTATTTCAATCAAACTTTGAAGAAATGATTCTCTCATGTGTCCCTCAAGGCTCCCAAAGATTGGTCATCCCATCATCAAGGGTGTTTTGTTTACAGTCTTTTGGATGTTTACCCTGATTAGGCGAAAATGCCTGAAAATGCCTGTGAGTTTAATTCTTAAATGGTTAATGCTAGAACTTTAAAAACGCAGAACAACACTTTAGTTCTCAAGAGCACACTGTGCTTCTCTCCTGGTTCAAGTGTGTCAAAGCTGAATCACTAGGTAGCAAAAGAGTTTCAAACTCACAGAAAAGCGTTTTAGCCAAATGGAAATAATTCCATGTTTCTTAGCTTGTGGGTACTAGGTTTCTTTGTGTATTTCAATGAAACTCTGACAAAATGATTCTCTCTTGTGCCCCTCATGGCTCCCCAAATTTAGTCAATCCACCATCACGGGTTTTTTGTTTAGAGCCTTTTGGATGTTTACCCTGATTAGGCGAATTTCACTGAAAACGCCTGTTAGTTTAATTCCTCAATGGTTAATGCTAGAACTTTGAAAATGCAGAAAAGCACTTCATATCACAAGAGCACACTGTGCTCCTGTCCTAGTTCAAGTATCTCAAAACTGAATCACTAGTTAGCAAAATAGTTTCAAACTCACAGAAAAGCGTTTTAGCGAACTGGAAATAATTCCATGTTTCTTAGCTTCTGGGCACTAGGTTTCTTTGTGTATTTCAATGAAACTCTGAAAAAATGATTCGCTCATGTGCCCCTCAAGGCTCCCCAAGTGTGGTCATCCCACCATCAAGGGTGTTTTGTTTACAGTCTATTGGATGTTTACCCTGATTAGGCGACAATGCCTGAAAATGCCTGTGAGTTTAATTCTTAAATGGTTAATGCTATTACTTTAAAAATGCAGAAAAACACTTTAGTTCACAAGAGCACACTGTTCTTCTCTCCTGGTTCAAGTATCTCAAAGCTGAATCACTAGGTAGCAAAAGAGTTTCAAACTCACAGAAAAGTGTTTTAGCCAACTGGAAATATTTCCATGTTTCTTAGCTTCTGGGAACTAGGTTTCTTTGTGTATTGCAATGAAACTCTTACAAAATGATTCTCTCTTGTGCCCCTCATGGCTCCCCAAATTTGGTCATCCCACGATCACGGGTTTTTTGTATAGAGCCTATTGGATGTTTACCCTGATTAGGCGAATTTCACTGAAAACGCCTGTTAGTTTAATTCCTCAATGGTTAATGCTAGAACTTTGAAAATGCAGAAAAGCACTTCAGATCACAAGAGCACACTGTGCTCCTGTCCTGTTTCAAGTATCTCAAAACTGAATCAGTAGTTAGCAAAAGAGTTTCAAACTCACAGAAAAGCGTTTTAGCGAGCTGGAAATAATTCCATGTTTCTTAGCTTCTGGGCACTAGGTTTCTTTGTGTATTTCAATGAAACTCTGAAAAAATGATTCGCTCATGTGCCCCTCAAGGCTCCCCAAGTTTGGTCATCCCACCATCAAGAGTGTTTTGTTTACAGTCTATTGGATGTTTACCCTGATTAGGCGAAAATGCCTGAAAACGCCTGTGAGTTTAATTCTTAAATGGTTAATGCTAGAACTTTAAAAATGCAGAACAACTCTTTAGTTCACAAGAGCACACTGTGCTTCTATCCTGGTTCAAGTATCTCAAAGCTGAATCACTAGGTAGCAAAAGAATTTCAAACTCACAGAAAAGCATTTTAGCCAACAGGAAATAATTCCATGTTTTCTTAGCCTGTGGGTACTAGGTTTCTTTGTGTATTTCAATGAAACTCTGACAAAATGATTCTCTCTTGTGCCCCTCATGGCTCCCCAAGTTTGGTCAATCCACCATCACGGGTTTTTTGTTTAGAGCCTATTGGATATTTACCCTGATTAGGCGAATTTCACTGAAAACGCCTGTAATTTAATTCCTCAATGGTTAATGCTAGAACTTTGAAAATGCAGAAAACCACTTCAGATCACAAGAGCACACTGTGCTTCTATCCTGGTTCAAGTATCTCAAAGCTGACTCACTAGGTAGCAAAAGAGTTTCAAACTCACAGAAAAGCGATTTAGCCAACTGGAAATAATTCCATGTTTTCTTAGCTTCTGGGAACTAGGTTTCTTTGTGTATTGCAATGAAACTCTGACAAAATGATTCTCTCTTTGCCCCTCATGGCTCCCCAAATTTGGTCATCCCACGATCACGGGTTTTTTGTATAGAGCCTATTGGATGTTTACCCTGATTATGCGAATTTCACTGAAAACGCCTGTTAGTTTAATTCCTCAATGGTTAATGCTAGAACTTTGAAAATGCAGAAAAGCACTTCACATGACAAGAGCACACTGTGCTTCTGTCCTGGTTCAAGTATCTCAAAGCTGACTCACTAGGTAGCAAAAGAGTTTCAAACTCACAGAAAAGCGATTTAGCCAACTGGAAATAATTCCATGTTTCTTATCTTCTGGGCACAAGGTTTCTTTGTGTATTTCAATGAAACTCGGAAAAAATGATTCTCTCATGTGCCCCTCCAGGCTCCCCAAGTTTGGTCATTCACCATCAAGGGTGTTTTGTTTAGAGCCTATTGGATATTTACCCTGATAAGGCGAATTTCACTGAAAATGACTGTAGTTTAATTCTTCAATGGTTAAAGCTAGAACTTTGAAAAAGCAGAAAAGCACTTCATATGACAAGAGCACACTGTGCTTCTGTCCTGGTTCAAGTATCTCAAAGCTGAATCACTAGGTAGCAAAAGAGTTTCAAACTCACAGAAAAGCGATTTAGCCAACTGGAAATAATTCCATGTTTCTTAGCTTCTGTGCAGTAGGTTTCTTTGTGTATTTCAATCAAACTTTGAAGAAATGATTCTCTCATGTGTCCCTCAAGGCTCCCAAAGATTGGTCATCCCATCATCAAGGGTGTTTTGTTTACAGTCTTTTGGATGTTTACCCTGATTAGGCGAAAATGCCTGAAAATGCCTGTGAGTTTAATTCTTAAATGGTTAATGCTAGAACTTTAAAAACGCAGAACAACACTTTAGTTCACAAGAGCACACTGTTCTTCTCTCCTGGTTCAAGTGTGTCAAAGCTGAATCACTAGGTAGCAAAAGAGTTTCAAACTCACAGAAAAGCGTTTTAGCCAACTGGAAATAATTCCATGTTTCTTAGCTTGTGGGTACTAGGTTTCTTTGTGTATTTCAATGAAACTCTGACAAAATGATTCTCTCTTGTGCCCCTCATGGCTCCCCAAATTTAGTCAATCCACCATCACGGGTTTTTTGTTTAGAGCCTTTTGGATGTTTACCCTGATTAGGCGAATTTCACTGAAAACGCCTGTTAGTTTAATTCCTCAATGGTTAATGCTAGAACTTTGAAAATGCAGAAAAGCACTTCATATCACAAGAGCACACTGTGCTCCTGTCCTAGTTCAAGTATCTCAAAACTGAATCACTAGTTAGCAAAATAGTTTCAAACTCACAGAAAAGCGTTTTAGCGAACTGGAAATAATTCCATGTTTCTTAGCTTCTGGGCACTAGGTTTCTTTGTGTATTTCAATGAAACTCTGAAAAAATGATTCGCTCATGTGCCCCTCAAGGCTCCCCAAGTGTGGTCATCCCACCATCAAGGGTGTTTGGTTTACAGTCTATTGGATGTTTACCCTGATTAGGCGACAATCCCTGAAAACGCCTGTGAGTTTAATTCTTAAATGGTTAATGCTATTACTTTAAAAATGCAGAAAAACACTTTAGTTCACAAGAGCACACTGTTCTTCTCTCCTGGTTCAAGTATCTCAAAGCTGAATCACTAGGTAGCAAAAGAGTTTTAAACTCACAGAAAAGCGTTTTAGCAAACTTTAAATAATTCCATGTTTCTTAGCTTGTGGGTACTAGGTTTCTTTGTGTATTTCAATGAAACTCTGACAAAATGATTCTCTCTTGTGCCCCTCATGGTTCCCCAAATTTGGTCAATCCACCATCACGGATTTTTTGTTTAGAGCCTATTGGATGTTTTCCCTGGTTTGGCGAAATTCACTGAAAATGCCTGTAGTTTAATTCTTCAATGGTTAATGCTAGAACTTTGAAAATGCAGAAAAGCACTTCAGATCACAAGAGCACACTGTGCTCCTGTCCTGGTTCAAGTATCTCAAAGCTGACTCACTAGGTAGCAAAAGAGTTTCAAACTCACAGAAAAACGATTTAGCCAACTGGAAATAATTCCATGTTTCTTAGCTTCTGGGAAGTAGGTTTCTTTGTGTATTGCAATGAAACTCTGACAAAATGATTCTCTCTTGTGCCCCTCATGGCTCCCCAAGTTTGGTCATCCCACGATCAAGGGTTTTTTGTATAGAGCCTATTGGATGTTTACCCTGATTAGGCGAATTTCACTGAAAACGCCTGTTAGTTTCATTCCTCAGTGGTTAATGCTAGAACTTTGAAAATGCAGAAAAGCACTTCAGATCACAAGAGCACACTGTGCTTCTTTCCTGGTTCAAGTATCTCAAAGCTGAATCACTAGGTAACAAAAGAGTTTCAAACTCACAGAAAAGCGTTTTAGAAAACTGGAAATAATTCCATGTTTCTTAGCTTGTGGGTACTAGGATTCTTTGTGTATTTCAGTGAAACTCTGATAAAATGGTTCACTCTTGTGCCCCTCATGGCTCCCCAAATTTAGTCAATCCACCATCACGGGTTTTGTGTTTAGAGCCTATTGGATGTTTACCCTGATTAGGCGAATTTCACTGAAAACGCCTGTAGTTTAATTCCTCAATGGTTAATGCTAGAACTTTGAAAATGCAGAAAAGCTTTTCAGATCACAAGAGCACACTGTGCTTCTGTCCTGGTTCAAGTATCTCAAAGCTGAATCACTAGGTAGCAAAAGAGTTTCAAACTCACAGAAAAGCGATTTAGCCACCTGGAAATAATTATATGTTTCTTAGCTTCTGGGAACTAGGTTTCTTTGTGTATTGCAATGAAACTCTGACAAAATGATTCTCTCTTGTGCCCCTCATGGCTCCTCAAATTTGGTCATCCCCACGATCACGGGTTTTTTGTATAGAGCCTATTGGATGTTTACCCTCATTAGGCGAATTTCACTGAAAACGCCTGTAGTTTAATTCCTCAATGGTTAAAGCTAGGACTTTGAAAAAGCAGAAAAGCACTTCATATCACAAGAGCACACTGTGCTTCTGTCCTGGTTCAAGTATCTCAAAGCTGAATCACTAGGTAACAAAAGAGTTTCAAACTCACAGAAAAGCGTTTTAGCGAACTGGAAATAATTCCATGTTTCTTAGCTTCTGGGCACTAGGTTTCTTTGTGTATTTCAATGAAACTCTGAAAAAATGATTCTCTCATGTGCCCCTCAAGGATCCCCAAGTTTGGTCATCCCACCATCAAGGGTGTTTTGTTTACAGTCTATTGGATGTTTACCCTGATTAGGCGAAAATGCCTGAAAACGCCTGTGAGTTTAATTCTTAAATGGTTAATGCTAGAACTTTAAAAATGCAGAACAACACTTTAGTTCACAAGAGCACACTGTGCTTCTGTCCTGGTTCAAGTATCTCAAAGCTGATTCACTAGGTAGCAAAAGAGTTTCAAACTCACAGAAAAGCGATTTAGCCAACTGGAAATAATTCCATGTTTCTTAGCCTGTGGGTTCTAGGTTTCTTTGTGTATTTCAATGAAACTCTGACAAAATGATTCTCTCTTGCCCCCCTCATGGCTCCCCAAGTTTGGTCAATCCACCATCACGGGTTTCTTGTTTAGAGCCTATTGGATATTTACCCTGATTAGGCGAATTTCACTGAAAACGCCTGTAGTTTAATTCCTCAATGGTTAATGCTAGAACTTTGAAAATGCAGAAAAGCTTTTCAGATCACAAGAGCACACTGTGCTTCTGTCCTGGTTCAAGTATCTCAAAGCTGAATCACTAGGTAGCAAAAGAGTTTGAAACTCACAGAAAAGCGATTTAGCCAACTGGAAATAATTCCGTGTTTCTTAGCTTCTGGGAACTAGGTTTCTTTGTGTATTGCAATGAAACTCTGACAAAATGATTCTCTCTTGTGCCCCTCATGGCTCCCCAAATTTGGTCATCCCACGATCACTGTTTTTTTGGATAGAGCCTATTGGATGTTTACCCTCATTAGGCGAATTTCACTGAAAACGCCTGTAGTTTAATTCCTCAATGGTTAAAGCTAGAACTTTGAAAAAGCAGAAAAGCACTTCATATCACAAGAGCACACTGTGCTTCTGTCCTGGTTCAAGTATCTCAAAGCTGAATCACTAGGTAACAAAAGAGTTTCAAACTCACAGAAAAGCGTTTTAGAGAACTGGAAATAATTCCATGTTTCTTAGCTTCTGGGAACTAGGTTTCTTTGTGTATTTCAATGAAACTCTGAAAAAATGATTCTCTCATGTGCCCCTCAATGCTCCCCATGTTTGGTCATCCCACCATCAAGGGTGTTTTGTTTACAGTCTATTGGATGTTTACCCTGATTAGGCGAAAATGCCTGAAAACGCCTGTGAGTTTAATTCTTAAATGGTTAATGCTATTACTTTAAAAATGCAGAAAAACACTTTAGTTCACAAGAGCACACTGTGCTTCTCTCCTGGTTCAAGTATCCCAAAGCTGAATCACTAGGTAGCAAAAGAGTTTTAAACTCACAGAAAAGCGTTTTAGCCAACTTTAAATAATTCCATGTTTCTTAGCTTGTGGGTACTAGGTTTCTTTGTGTATTTCAATGAAACTCTGACAAAATGATTCTCTCTTGTGCCCCTCATGGTTCCCCAAATTTGGTCAATCCACCATCACGGGTTTTTTGTTTAGAGCCTATTGGATGTTTTCCCTGATTAGGCGAAATTCACTGAAAACGCCTGTAGTTTAATTCTTCAATGGTTAATGCTAGAACTTTGAAAATGCAGATAAGCACTTCATATCACAAGAGCACACTGTGCTTCTGTCCTAGTTCATGTATCTCAAAGCTGAATCACTAGGTAGCAAAAGAGTTTCAAACTCACAGAAAAGCGTTTTAGCCAACTGGAAATAATTCCATGTTTCTTAGCTTGTGGGTATTAGGTTTCTTTGTGTATTTCAATGAAACTCTGACAAATTGATTCTCTCTTGTGCCCCTCATGGCTCCCCAAGTTTGGTCAATCCACCATCACGGGTTTTTTGTTTAGAGCCTATTGGATATTTACTCTGATTAGGCGAATTTCACTGAAAACGCCTGTAGATTAATTTTCAATGGTTAAAGCTAGAACTTTGAAAATGCAGAAAAGCTTTTCAGATCACAAGAGCACACTGTGCTTCTGTCCTGGTTCAAGTATCTCAAAGCTGAATCACTAGGTAGCAAAAGAGTTTCAAACTCACAGAAAAGCGTTTTAGCGAACTGGAAATAATTCCATGTTTCTTAGCTTCTGTGCAGTAGGTTTCTTTGTGTATTTCAATGAAACTTTGAAGAAATGATTCTCTCATGTGTCCCTCAAGGCTCCCAAAGATTGGTCATCCCATCATCAAGGGTGTTTTGTTTACAGTCTATTGGATGTTTACCCTGATTAGGCGAAAATGCCTGAAAACGCCTGTGAGTTTAATTCTTAAATGGTTAATGCTAGAACTTTAAAAACGCAGAACAACACTTTAGTTCACAAGAGCACACTGTGCTTCTCTACTGGTTCAAGTGTCTCAAAGCTGAATCACTAGGTAGCAAAAGAGTTTCAAACTCACAGAAAAGCGTTTTAGCCAAATGGAAATAATTCCATGTTTCTTAGCTTGTGGGTACTAGGTTTCTTTGTGTATTTCAATGAAACTCTGAAAAAATGATTCTCTCTTGTGCCCCTCATGGCTCCCCAAATTTAGTCAATCCACCATCACGGGTTTTTTTTGTTTAGAGCCTATTGGATGTTTACCCTGATTAGGCGAATTTCACTGAAAACGCCTGTTAGTTTAATTCCTCAATGGTTTAATGCTAGAACTTTGAAAATGCAGAAAAGCACTTCATATCACAAGAGCACACTGTGCTCCTGTTCTGGTTCAACTATCTCAAAACTGAATCACTAGTTAGCAAAAGAGTTTCAAACTCACAGAAAAAGCGTTTTAGCGAACTGGAAATAATTCCATGTTTCTTAGCTTCTGGGCACTAGGTTTCTTTGTGTATTTCAATGAAACTCTGAAAAAAATGATTCGCTCATGTGCCCCTCAAGGCTCCCCAAGTGTGGTCATCCCACCATCAAGGGTGTTTTGTTTACAGTCTATTGGATGTTTACCCTGATTAGGCGACAATGCCTGAAAACGCCTGTGAGTTTAATTCTTAAATGGTTAATGCTAGAACTTTAAAAATGCAGAAACAACACTTTAGTTCACAACAGCACACTGTGCTTCTCTCCTGGTTCAAGTATCTCAAAGCTGAATCACTAGGTAGCAAAAGAGTTTTCAAACTCACAGAAAAGTGTTTTAGCCAACTGGAAATATTTCCATGTTTCTTAGCTTCTGGGAACTAGGTTTCTTTGTGTATTTGCAATGAAACTCTGACAAAATGATTCTCTCTTGTGCCCCTCATGGCTCCCCAAGTTTGGTCAATCCACCATCACGGGTTTCTTGTTTAGAGCCTATTGGATATTTACCCTGATTAGGCGAATTTCACTGAAAACGCCTGTAGTTTAATTCCTCAATGGTTAATGCTAGAACTTTGAAAATGCAGAAAAGCTTTTCAGATCACAAGAGCACACTGTGCTTCTGTCCTGGTTCAAGTATCTCAAAGCTGAATCACTAGGTAGCAAAAGAGTTTCAAACTCACAGAAAAGCGATTTAGTCCCACCTGGAAATAATTCCATGTTTCTTAGCTTCTGGGAACTAGGTTTTCTTTGTGTATTGCAATGAAACTCTGACAAAATGATTCTCTCTTGTGCCCCTCATGGCTCCCCAAATTTGGTCATCCCACGATCACGGTTTTTTTTATAGAGCCTATTGGATGTTTACCCTCATTAGGCGAATTTCACTGAAAACGCCTGTAGTTTAATTCCTCAATGGTTAAAGCTAGAACTTTGAAAAAGCAGAAAAGCACTTCATATCACAAGAGCACACTGTGCTTCTGTCCTGGTTCAAGTATCTCAAAGCTGAATCACTAGGTAACAAAAGAGTTTCAAACTCACAGAAAAGCGTTTTAGAAAACTGGAAATAATTCCATGTTTCGTAGCTCTGGGCAGTAGGTTTCTTTGTGTATTTCTATGAAACTTGAAGAAATGATTCTCTCATGTGCCCCTCAAGGCTCCCCAAGTTTGGTCATCCCATCATCAAGGGTGTTTTTGTTTACAGTCTATTGGATGTTTACCCTGATTAGGCGAAAATGCCTGAAAACGCCTGTGAGTTTAATTCTTAAATGGTTAATGCTAGAACTTTAAAAATGCAGAACAACACTTTAGTTCACAAGAGCACACTGTGCTTCTATCCTGGTTCAAGTATCTCAAAGCTGAATCACTAAGTAGCAAAAGAGTTTTTCAAACTCACAGAAAAGCGTTTTAGCCACCTGGAAATAATTCCATGTTTCTTAGCTTGTGGGTATTAGGTTTCTTTGTGTATTTCAATGAAACTCTTACAAAATGATTCTCTCTTGTGCCCCTCATGGCTTCCCAAATTTGGTCAATCCACCATCACGGGTTTTTTGTTTAGAGCCTATTGGATATTTACCCTGATTAGGCGAATTTCACTGTAAAAACGCCTGTAGATTAATTTTCAATGGTTAATGCTAGAACTTTGAAAATGCAGAAAAGCTTTTCAGATCACAAGAGCACACTGTGGTTCTGTCCTGGTTCAAGTATCTCAAAGCTGAATCACTAGGTAGCAAAAGAGTTTCAAACTCACAGAAAAGCGTTTTTTAGCCAACTGGAAATAATTCCATGTTTCTTAGCCCTGTGGGGTACTAGGTTTCTTTGTGTATTTCAATGAAACGCTGACAAAATGATTCTAATCTTGTGCCCCTCATGGCTCCCCAAATGTGGTCAATCCACCATCACGGGTTTTTTGTTTGGAGCCTATTGGACGTTTTCCCTGATTAGGCGAAATTCACTGAAAACGCCTGTAGTTTAATTCTTCAATGGTTAATGCTAGAACTTTGAAAATGCAGAAAAGCTTTTCAGATCACAAGAGCACACTGTGCTTCTGTCCTGGTTCAAGTATCTCAAAGCTGAATCACTAGGTAGCAAAAGAGTTTAAAACTCACAGAAAAGCGATTTAGCCAACTGGAAATAATTCCGTGTTTCTTAGCTTCTGGGAACTAGGTTTCTTTGTGTATTGCATGAAACTCTGACAAAATGATTCTCTCTTGTGCCCCTCATGGCTCCCCAAATTTGGTCATCCCACGATCACGGGTTTTTTGTATAGAGCCTATTGGATGTTTACCCTCATTAGGCGAATTTCACTGAAAACGCCTGTAGTTTAATTCCTCAATGGTTAAAGCTAGAACTTTGAAAAAGCAGAAAAGCACTTCATATCACAAGAGCACACTGTGCTTCTGTCCTGGTTCAAGTATCTCAAAGCTGAATCACTAGGTAACAAAAGAGTTTCAAACTCACAGAAAAGCATTTTAGCGAACTGGAAATAAATTCCATGTTTCTTAGCTCTGGGCAGTAGGTTTCTTTGTGTATTTCTATGAAACTTTGAAGAAATGATTCTCTCATGTGTCCCTCAAGGCTCCCCAAGTTTGGTCATCCCATCATCAAGGGTGTTTTTGTTTACAGTCTATTGGATGTTTACCCTGATTAGGCGAAAATGCCTGAAAACGCCTGTGAGTTTAATTCTTAAATGGTTAATGCTAGAACTTTAAAAATGCAGAACAACACTTTAGTTCACAAGAGAACACTGTGCTTCTATCCTGGTTCAAGTATCTCAAAGCTGAATCACTAAGTAGCAAAAGAGTTTCAAACTCACAGAAAAGCGTTTTTTTAGCCAACTGGAAATAATTCCATGTTTCTTAGCTTGTGGGTATTAGGTTTCTTTGTGTATTTCAATGAAACTCTTACAAAATGATTCTCTCTTGTGCCCCTCATGGCTTCCCAAATTTGGTCAATCCACCATCACGGGTTTTTTTGTTTAGAGCCTATTGGATATTTACCCTGATTAGGCGAATTTCACTGAAAACACCTGTAGATTAATTTTTCAATGGTTAATGCTAGAACTTTGAAAATGCAGAAAAGCTTTCAGATCACAAGAGCACACTGTGGTTCTGTCCTGGTTCGAGTATCTCAAAGCTGAATCACTAGGTAGCAAAAGAGTTTCAAACTCACAGAAAAGCGTTTTAGCCAACTGGAAATAATTCCATGTTTCTTAGCCTGTGGGTACTAGGTTTCTTTGTGTATTTCAATGAAACGCTGACAAAATGATTCTATCTTGGGCCCCTCATGGCTCCCCAAATGTGGTCAATCCACCATCACGGGTTTTTTGTTTGGAGCCTATTGGATGTTTTCCCTGATTAGGCGAAATTCACTGAAAACGCCTGTAGTTTAATTCTTCAATGGTTAATGCTAGAACTTTGAAAATGCAGAAAAGCACTTCATATCACAAGAGCACACTGTGCTTCTCTTCCTGATTCAAGTATCTCAAAGCTGAATCACAAGGTAGCAAAAGAGTTTCAAACTCACAGAAAAGAGTTTTAGCGAACTGGAAATAATTCCATGTTTCTTAGCTTCTGGGCACTAGGTTTCTTTGTGTATTTCAATGAAACTCTGAAAAAATGATTCTCTCATGTGCCCCTCAAAGATCCCAAGTTTGGTCATCCCACCATCAAGGGTGTTTTGTTTACAGTCTATTGGATGTTTACCCTGATTAGGCGAAAATGCCTGAAAATGCCTGTGAGTTTAATTCTTAAATGGTTAATGCTAGAACTTTAAAAATGCAGAAACAACACTTTAGTTCACAAGAGCACACTGTGCTTCTGTCCTGGTTCAAGTATCTCAAAGCTGAATCACTAGGTAGCAAAAGAGTTTCAAACTCACAGAAAAGCGATTTAGCCAACTGGAAATAATTCCATGTTTCTTAGCCTGTGGGTTCTAGGTTTCTTTGTGTATTTCAATGAAACTCTGACAAAATGATTCTCTCTTGTGCCCCTCATGGCTCCCCAAGTTTGGTCAATCCACCATCACGGGTTTCTTGTTTAGAGCCTATTGGATATTTACCCTGATTAGGCGAATTTCACTGAAAACGCCTGTAGTTTAATTCCTCAATGGTTAATGCTAGAACTTTGAAAATGCAGAAAAGCTTTTCAGATCACAAGAGCACACTGTGCTTCTGTCCTGGTTCAAGTATCTCAAAGCTGAATCACTAGGTAGCAAAAGAGTTTCAAACTCACAGAAAAGCGATTTTAGCCACCTGGAAATAATTCCATGTTTCTTAGCTTCTGGGAACTAGGTTTCTTTGTGTATTGCAATGAAACTCTGACAAAATGATTCTCTCTTGTGCCCCTCATGGCTCCCCAAAATTTGGTCATCCCACGATCACGGGTTTTTTGTATAGAGCCTATTGGATGTTTACACTCATTAGGCGAATTTCACTGAAAACGCCTGTAGTTTAATTCCTCAATGGTTAAAGCTAGGACTTTGAAAAAGCAGAAAAGCACTTCATATCACAAGAGCACACTGTGCTTCTGTCCTGGTTCAAGTATCTCAAAGCTGAATCACTAGGTAACAAAAGAGTTTCAAACTCACAGAAAAGCGTTTTAGCGAACTGGAAATAATTCCATGTTTCTTAGCTTCTGGGCACTAGGTTTCTTTGTGTATTTCAATGAAACTCTGAAAAAATGATTCTCTCATGTGCCCCTCAAGGATCCCCAAGTTTGGTCATCCCACCATCAAGGGTGTTTTGTTTACAGCCTATTGGATGTTTACCCTGATTAGGCGAAAATGCCTGAAAACGCCTGTGAGTTTAATTCTTAAATGGTTAATGCTAGAACTTTAAAAAATGCAGAACAACACTTTAGTTCACAAGAGCACACTGTGCTTCTGTCCTGGTTCAAGTATCTCAAAGCTGATTCACTAGGTAGCAAAAGAGTTTCAAAACTCACAGAAAAGCGATTTAGCCAACTGGAAATAATTCCATGTTTCTTAGCCTGTGGGTTCTAGGTTTCTTTGTGTATTTCAATGAAACTCTGACAAAATGATTCTCTCTTGCTGCCCCTCAGGCTCCCCAAGTTTGGTCAATCCACCATCACGGGTTTCTTGTTTAGAGCCTATTGGATATTTACCCTGATTAGGCGAATTTCACTGAAAACGCCTGTAGTTTAATTCCTCAATGGTTAATGCTAGAACTTTGAAAATGCAGAAAAGCTTTTCAGATCACAAGAGCACACTGTGCTTCTGTCCTGGTTCAAGTATCTCAAAGCTGAATCACTAGGTAGCAAAAGAGTTTGAAACTCACAGAAAAGCGATTTAGCCAACTGGAAATAATTCCGTGTTTCTTAGCTTCTGGGAACTAGGTTTCTTTGTGTATTTCAATGAAACTCTGAAAAAATGATTCTCTCATGTGCCCCTCAAAGATCCCCAAGTTTGGTCATCCCACCATCAAGGGTGTTTTGTTTACAGTCTATTGGATGTTTACCCTGATTAGGCGAAAATGCCTGAAAACGCCTGTGAGTTTAATTCTTAAATGGTTAAAGCTAGAACATTGAAAAATGCAGAACAACACTTTAGTTCACAAGAGCACACTGTGCTTCTGTCCTGGTTCAAGTATCTCAAAGCTGAATCACTAGGTAGCAAAAGAGTTTCAAACTCACAGAAAAGCGTTTTTTAGCCAACTGGAAATAATTCCATGTTTCTTAGCTTGTGGGTTCTAGGTTTCTTTGTGTATTTCAATGAAAATCTGACAAAATGATTCTCTCTTGCCCCCTCATGGCTCCCCAAGTTTGGTCAATCCACCATCACGGGTTTCTTGTTTAGAGCCTATTGGATATTTACCCTGATTAGGCGAATTTCACTGAAAACGCCTGTAGTTTAATTCCTCAATGGTTAATGCTAGAACTTTGAAAATGCAGAAAAGCTTTTCAGATCACAAGAGCACACTGTGCTTCTGTCCTGGTTCAAGTATCTCAAAGCTGAATCACTAGGTAGCAAAAGAGTTTAAAACTCACAGAAAAGCGATTTAGCCAACTGGGAAATAATTCCATGTTTCTTAGCTTCTGGGAACTAGGTTTCTTTGTGTATTGCAATGAAACTCTGACAAAATGATTCTATCTTGTGCCCCTCATGGCTCCCCAAATTTGGTCATCCCACCATCACGGTTTTTTTGTATAGAGCCTATTGGATGTTTACCCTCATTAGGCGAATTTCACTGAAAACGCCTGTAGTTTAATTCCTCAATGGTTTAAAATGCTAGAACTTTGAAAAATGCAGAAAAGCACTTCATATCACAAGAGCACACTGTGCTTCTGTCCTGGTTCAAGTATCTCAAAGCTGAATCACTAGGTAACAAAAGAGTTTCAAACTCACAGAAAAGCATTTTAGCGAACTGGAAATAATTCCATGTTTTCTTAGCTCTGGGCAGTAGGTTTCTTTGTGTATTTCTATGAAACTTTGAAGAAATGATTCTCTCTTGTGTCCCTCATGGCTCCCCAAGTTTGGTCATCCCATCATCAAGGGTGTTTTGTTTACAGTCTATTGGATGTTTACCCTGATTAGGCGAAAATGCCTGAAAACGCCTGTGAGTTTAATTCTTCAATGGTTAATGCTAGAACTTTAAAAATGCAGAACAACACTTTAGTTCACAAGAGCACACTGTGCTTCTATCCTGGTTCAAGTATCTCAAAGCTGAATCACTAAGTAGCAAAAGAGTTTCAAACTCACAGAAAAGCGATTTAGCCAACTGGAAATAATTCCATGTTTCTTAGCCTGTGGGTTCTAGGTTTCTTTGTGTATTTCAATGAAACTCTGACAAAATGATTCTCTCTTGTGCCCCTCATGGCTCCCCAAGTTTGGTCAATCCACCATCACGGGTTTCTTGTTTAGAGCCTATTGGATATTTACCCTGATTAGGCGAATTTCACTGAAAACGCCTGTAGTTTAATTCCTCAATGGTTAATGCTAGAACTTTGAAAATGCAGAAAAGCTTTTCAGATCACAAGAGCACACTGTGCTTCTGTCCTGGTTCAAGTATCTCAAAGCTGAATCACTAGGTAGCAAAAGAGTTTCAAACTCACAGAAAAGCGATTTAGCCACCTGGAAATAATTCCATGTTTCTTAGCTTCTGGGAACTAGGTTTCTTTGTGTATTGCAATGAAACTCTGACAAAATGATTCTCTCTTGTGCCCCTCATGGCTCCCCAAATTTGGTCATCCCACGATCACGGGTTTTGTTGTATAGAGCCTATTGGATGTTTACACTCATTAGGCGAATTTCACTGAAAACGCCTGTAGTTTAATTCCTCAATGGTTAAAGCTAGGACTTTGAAAAAGCAGAAAAGCACTTCATATCACAAGAGCACACTGTGCTTCTGTCCTGGTTCAAGTATCTCAAAGCTGAATCACTAGGTAACAAAAGAGTTTCAAACTCACAGAAAAGCGTTTTTAGCGAACTGGAAATAATTCCATGTTTCTTAGCTTCTGGGCACTAGGTTTCTTTGTGTATTTCAATGAAACTCTGAAAAAAATGATTCTCTCATGTGCCCCTCAAGGATCCCCAAGTTTGGTCATCCCACCATCAAGGGTGTTTTGTTTACAGTCTATTGGATGTTTACCCTGATTAGGCGAAAATGCCTGAAAACGCCTGTGAGTTTAATTCTTAAATGGTTAATGCTAGAACTTTAAAAATGCAGAACAACACTTTAGTTCACAAGAGCACACTGTGCTTCTGTCCTGGTTCAAGTATCTCAAAGCTGATTCACTAGGTAGCAAAAGAGTTTCAAACTCACAGAAAAGCGATTTAGCCAACTGGAAATAATTCCATGTTTCTTAGCCTGTGGGTTCTAGGTTTCTTTGTGTATTTCAATGAAACTCTGACAAAATGATTCTCTCTTGCTCCCCTCATGGCTCCCCAAGTTTGGTCAATCCACCATCACGGGTTTCTTGTTTAGAGCCTATTGGATATTTACCCTGATTAGGCGAATTTCACTGAAAACGCCTGTAGTTTAATTCCTCAATGGTTAATGCTAGAACTTTGAAAATGCAGAAAAGCTTTTCAGATCACAAGAGCACACTGTGCTTCTGTCCTGGTTCAAGTATCTCAAAGCTGAATCACTAGGTAGCAAAAGAGTTTGAAACTCACAGAAAAGCGATTTAGCCAACTGGAAATAATTCCGTGTTTCTTAGCTTCTGGGAACTAGGTTTCTTTGTGTATTTCAATGAAACTCTGAAAAAATGATTCTCTCATGTGCCCCTCAAAGATCCCCAAGTTTGGTCATCCCCACCATCAAGGGTTTTTGTTTACAGCCTATTGGATGTTTACCCTGATTAGGCGAAAATGCCTGAAAACGCCTGTGAGTTTAATTCTTAAATGGTTAAAGCTAGAACATTGAAAAATGCAGAACAACACTTTAGTTCACAAGAGCACACTGTGCTTCTGTCCTGGTTCAAGTATCTCAAAGCTGAATCACTAGGTAACAAAAGAGTTTCAAACTCACAGAAAAGCGTTTTAGCGAACTGGAAATAATTCCATGTTTCTTAGCTGTGGGTTCTAGGTTTCTTTGTGTATTTCAATGAAACTCTGACAAAATGATTCTCTCTTGCCCCCCTCATGGCTCCCCAAGTTTGGTCAATCCACCATCACGGTGTTTCTTGTTTAGAGCCTATTGGATATTTACCCTGATTAGGCGAAAATTCCTGAAAACGCCTGTAGTTTAATTCTCAATGGTTAATGCTAGAACTTTGAAAATGCAGAAAAGCTTTTCAGATCACAAGAGCACACTGTGCTTCTGTCCTGGTTCAAGTATCTCAAAGCTGAATCACTAGGTAGCAAAAGAGTTTAAAACTCACAGAAAAGCGATTTAGCCAACTTAAATAATTCCATGTTTCTTAGCTTGTGGGTACTAGGTTTCTTTGTGTATTTCAATGAAACTCTGACAAAATGATTCTCTCTTGCCCCCCTCATGGTTCCCCAAATTTGGTCAATCCACCATCACAGGGTTTTTGTTTAGAGCCTATTGGATATTTTCCCTGATTAGGCGAAATTCACTGAAAACGCCTGTAGTTTAATTCTTCAATGGTTAATGCTAGAACTTTGAAAATGCAGATAAGCACTTCATATCACAAGAGCACACTGTGCTTCTGTCCCTAGTTCAAGTATCTCAAAGCTGAATCACTAGGTAGCAAAAGAGTTTCAAACTCACAGAAAAGCGATTTAGCCAACTGGAAATAATTCCGTGTTTCTTAGCTTCTGGGAACTAGGTTTCTTTGTGTATTGCAATGAAACTCTGACAAAATGATTCTCTCTTGTGCCCCTCATGGCTCCCCAAATTTGGTCATCCCCACGATCACGGTTTTTTTGTATAGAGCCTATTGGATGTTTACCCTCATTAGGCGAATTTCACTGAAAACGCCTGTAGTTTAATTCCTCAATGGTTAAAGCTAGAACTTTGAAAAAGCAGAAAAGCACTTCATATCACAAGAGCACACTGTGCTTCTGTCCTGGTTCAAGTATCTCAAAGCTGAATCACTAGGTAACAAAAGAGTTTCAAACTCACAGAAAAGCATTTTAGCGAACTGGAAATAATTCCATGTTTCTTAGCTCTCTGGCAGTAGGTTTCTTTGTGTATTTCTATGAAACTTTGAAGAAATGATTCTCTCATGTGTCCCTCAAGGCTCCCCAAGTTTGGTCATCCCATCATCAAGGGTGTTTTGTTTACAGTCTATTGGATGTTTACCCTGATTAGGCGAAAATGCCTGAAAACGCCTGTGAGTTTAATTCTTAAATGGTTAATGCTAGAACTTTAAAAATGCAGAACAACACTTTAGTTCACAAGAGCACACTGTGCTTCTATCCTGGTTCAAGTATCTCAAAGCTGAATCACTAAGTAGCAAAAGAGTTTCAAACTCACAGAAAAGCGTTTTAGCCAACTGGAAATAATTCCATGTTTCTTAGCTTGTGGGTATTAGGTTTCTTTGTGTATTTCAATGAAACTCTTACAAAATGATTCTCTCTTGTGCCCCTCATGGCTTCCCAAATTTGGTCAATCCACCATCACGGGTTTTTTGTTTAGAGCCTATTGGATATTTACCCTGATTAGGCGAATTTCACTGAAAACGCCTGTAGATTAATTTTTTAATGGTTAATGCTAGAACTTTGAAAATGCAGAAAAGCTTTTCAGATCACAAGAGCACACTGTGGTTCTGTCCTGGTTCAAGTATCTCAAAGCTGAATCACTAGGTAGCAAAAGAGTTTCAAACTCACAGAAAAGCGTTTTAGCCAACTGGAAATAATTCCATGTTTCTTAGCTTGTGGGTACTAGGTTTCTTTGTGTATTTCAATGAAACGCTGACAAAATGATTCTATCTTGTGCCCCTCATGGCTCCCCAAATGTGGTCAATCCACCATCACGGGTTTTTTGTTTGGAGCCTATTGGATGTTTACCCTGATTAGGCGAAATTCACTGAATACGCCTGTGAGTTTAATTCCTCAATGGTTAATGCTAGAACTTTGAAAATGCAGAAAAGCTTTTCAGATCACAAGAGCACACTGTGCTTCTGTCCTGGTTCAAGTATCTCAAAGCTGAATCACTAGGTAGCAAAAGAGTTTGAAACTCACAGAAAAGCGTTTTAGCCAACTGGAAATAATTCCATGTTTCTTAGCTTCTGGGAACTAGGTTTCTTTGTGTATTGCAATGAAACTCTGACAAAATGATTCTCTCTTGTGCCCCTCATGGCTCCCCAAATTTGGTCATCCCACGATCACGGGTTTTTTGTATAGAGCCTATTGGATGTTTACCCTCATTAGGCGAATTTCACTGAAAACGCCTGTAGTTTAATTCCTCAATGGTTAAAGCTAGAACTTTGAAAAAGCAGAAAAGCACTTCATATCACAAGAGCACACTGTGCTTCTGTCCTGGTTCAAGTATCTCAAAGCTGAATCACTAGGTAACAAAAGAGTTTCAAACTCACAGAAAAGCGTTTTAGCGAACTGGAAATAATTCCATGTTTCTTAGCTTCTGGGCACTAGGTTTCTTTGTGTATTTCAATGAAACTCTGAAAAAATGATTCTCTCATGTGCCCCTCAAGGATCCCCAAGTTTGGTCATCCCACCATCAAGGGTGTTTTGTTTACAGTCTATTGGATGTTTACCCTGATTAGGCGAAAATGCCTGAAAACGCCTGTGAGTTTAATTCTTAAATGGTTAATGCTAGAACTTTAAAAATGCAGAACAACACTTTAGTTCACAAGAGCACACTGTGCTTCTGTCCTGGTTCAAGTATCTCAAAGCTGAATCACTAGGTAGCAAAAGAGTTTCAAACTCACAGAAAAGCGTTTTAGCCAACTGGAAATAATTCCATGTTTCTTAGCCTGTGGGTTCTAGGTTTCTTTGTGTATTTCAATGAAACTCTGACAAAATGATTCTCTCTTGCTCCCCTCATGGCTCCCCAAGTTTGGTCAATCCACCATCACGGGTTTCTTGTTTAGAGCCTATTGGATATTTACCCTGATTAGGCGAATTTCACTGAAAACGCCTGTAGTTTAATTCCTCAATGGTTAATGCTAGAACTTTGAAAATGCAGAAAAGCTTTTCAGATCACAAGAGCACACTGTGCTTCTCTCCTGGTTCAAGTATCTCAAAGCTGAATCACTAGGTAGCAAAAGAGTTTCAAACTCACAGAAAAGCGTTTTTAGCCAACTGGAAATAATTCCGTGTTTCTTAGCTTCTGGGAACTAGGTTTCTTTGTGTATTGCAATGAAACTCTGACAAAATGATTCTCTCTTGTTCCCCTCATGGCTCCCCAAATTTGGTCATCCCACGATCACGGTTTTTTTTGTATAGAGCCTATTGGATGTTTACCCTCATTAGGCGAATTTCACTGAAAACGCCTGTAGTTTAATTCCTCAATGGTTAAAGCTAGAACTTTGAAAAAGCAGAAAAGCACTTCATATCACAAGAGCACACTGTGCTTCTGTCCTGGTTCAAGTATCTCAAAGCTGAATCACTAGGTAACAAAAGAGTTTCAAACTCACAGAAAAGCGTTTTTAGCGAACTGGAAATAATTCCATGTTTCTTAGCTCTGGGAAGTAGGTTTCCTTGTGTATTTCAATGAAACTTTGAAAAAATGATTCTCTCATGTGTCCCCTCAAGGCTCCCCAAGTTTGGTCATCCCATCATCAAGGGTGTTTTGTTTACAGTCTATTGGATGTTTACCCTGATTAGGCGAAAATGCCTGAAAACGCCTGTGAGTTTAATTCTTAAATGGTTAATGCTAGAACTTTAAAAATGCAGAACAACACTTTAGTTCACAAGAGCACACTGTGCTTCTATCCTGGTTCAAGTATCTCAAAGCTGAATCACTAGGTAACAAAAGAGTTTCAAACTCACAGAAAAGCGTTTTTTTAGCCAACTGGAAATAATTCCATGTTTCTTAGCTTGTGGGTATTAGGTTTCTTTGTGTATTTCAATGAAACTCTTACAAAATGATTCTCTCTTGTGCCCCTCATGGCTTCCCAAGTTTGGTCAATCCACCATCACGGGTTTTTTGTTTAGAGCCTATTGGATATTTACCCTGATTAGGCGAATTTCACTGAAAACGCCTGTAGATTAATTTTTCAATGGTTAATGCTAGAACTTTGAAAATGCAGAAAAGCTTTTCAGATCACAAGAGCACACTGTGCTTCTGTCCTGGTTCAAGTATCTCAAAGCTGAATCACTAGGTAGCAAAAGAGTTTCAAACTCACAGAAAAGCGTTTTAGCCAACTGGAAATAATTCCATGTTTCTTAGCCTGTGGGTACTAGGTTTCTTTGTGTATTTCAATGAAACGCTGACAAAAAATGATTCTATCTTGTGCCCCTCATGGCTCCCCAAATGTGGTCAATCCACCATCACGGGTTTTTTATTTGGAGCCTATTGGATGTTTTCCCCTGATTAGGCGAAATTCACTGAAAATGCCTGTAGTTTAATTCTTCAATGGTTAATGCTAGAACTTTGAAAATGCAGAAAAGCACTTCATATCACAAGAGCACACTGTGCTTCTCTTCTGTTTCAAGTATCTCAAAGCTGAATCACAAGGTAGCAAAAGAGTTTCAAACTCACAGAAAAGCGTTTTAGCGAACTGGAAATAATTCCATGTTTCTTAGCTTCTGGGCACTAGGTTTCTTTGTGTATTTCAATGAAACTCTGAAAAAATGATTCTCTCATGTGCCCCTCAAAGATCCCCAACGTTTGGTCATCCCACCATCAAGGGTGTTTTGTTTACAGTCTATTGGATGTTTACCCTGATTAGGCGAAAATGCCTGAAAACGCCTGTGAGTTTAATTCTTAAATGGTTAAAGCTAGAACTTTGAAAAATGCAGAACAACACTTTAGTTCACAAGAGCACACTGTGCTTCTGTCCTGGTTCAAGTATCTCAAAGCTGAATCACTAGGTAGCAAAAGAGTTTCAAACTCACAGAAAAGCGATTTAGCCAACTGGAAATAATTCCATGTTTCTTAGCCTGTGGGTTCTAGGTTTCTTTGTGTATTTCAATGAAACTCTGACAAAATGATTCTCTCTTGTGCCCCTCATGGCTCCCCAAGTTTGGTCAATCCACCATCACGGGTTTCTTGTTTAGAGCCTATTGGATATTTACCCTGATTAGGCGAATTTCACTGAAAACGCCTGTAGTTTAATTCCTCAATGGTTAATGCTAGAACTTTGAAAATGCAGAAAAGCAGTTTCAGATCACAAGAGCACACTGTGCTTCTGTCCTGGTTCAAGTATCTCAAAGCTGAATCACTAGGTAGCAAAAGAGTTTCAAACTCACAGAAAAGCGATTTAGCCAACTGGAAATAATTCCATGTTTTCTTAGCTTCTGGGAACTAGGTTTCTTTGTGTATTGCAATGAAACTCTGACAAAATGATTCTCTCTTGTGCCCCTCATGGCTCCCCAAATTTGGTCATCCCACGATCACGGGTTTTTTGTATAGAGCCTATTGGATGTTTACCCTCATTAGGCGAATTTCACTGAAAACGCCTGTAGTTTAATTCCTCAATGGTTTAAAGCTAGAACTTTGAAAAAGCAGAAAAGCACTTCATATCACAAGAGCACACTGTGCTTCTGTCCTGGTTCAAGTATCTCAAAGCTGAATCACTAGGTAACAAAAGAGTTTCAAACTCACAGAAAAGCGTTTTTAGCGAACTGGAAATAATTCCATGTTTCTTAGCTTCTGGGCACTAGGTTTCTTTGTGTATTTCAATGAAACTCTGAAAAAAAAATGATTCTCTCATGTGCCCCTCAAGGATCCCCAAGTTTGGACATCCCACCATCAAGGGTTTTTTGTTTACAGTCTATTGGATGTTTACCCTGATTAGGCGAAAATGCCTGAAAACGCCTGTGAGTTTAATTCTTAAATGGTTAATGCTAGAACTTTAAAAATGCAGAAGAACAACACTTTAGTTCACAAGAGCACACTGTGCTTCTGTCCTGTTCAAGTATCTCAAAGCTGATTCACTAGGTAGCAAAAGAGTTTCAAACTCACAGAAAAGCGATTTAGCCAACTGGAAATAATTCCATGTTTCTTAGCCTGTGGGTTCTAGGTTTCTTTGTGTATTTCAATGAAACTCTTACAAAATGATTCTCTCTTGTGCCTTTCATGGCTTCCCCAAATTTGGTCAATCCACCATCACGGGTTTCTTGTTTAGAGCCTATTGGATATTTACCCTGATTAGGCGAATTTCACTGAAAACGCCTGTAGTTTAATTCCTCAATGGTTAATGCTAGAACTTTGAAAATGCAGAAAGCTTTTTCAGATCACAAGAGCACACTGTGCTTCTGTCCTGGTTCAAGTATCTCAAAGCTGAATCACTAGGTAGCAAAAGAGTTTGAAACTCACAGAAAAGCGATTTAGCCAACTGGAAATAATTCCGTGTTTCTTAGCTTCTGGGAACTAGGTTTCTTTGTGTATTGCAATGAAACTCTGACAAAATGATTCTCTCTTGTGCCCCTCATGGCTCCCCAAATTTGGTCATCCCAGCGATCACGGTTTTTTTGTATAGAGCCTATTGGATGTTTACCCTCATTAGGCGAGAATTTCACTGAAAACGCCTGTAATTTAATTCCTCAATGGTTAAAGCTAGAACTTTGAAAAAGCAGAAAAAGCACTTCATATCACAAGAGCACACTGTGCTTCTGTCCTGGTTCAAGTATCTCAAAGCTGAATCACTAGGTAACAAAAGAGTTTCAAACTCACAGAAAAGCGTTTTAGCGAACTGGAAATAATTCCATGTTTCTTAGCTCTGTGGCAGTAGGTTTCTTTGTGTATTTCAATTAAACTTTGAAGAAATGATTCTCTCATGTGCCCCTCAAGGCTCCCCAAGTTTGGTCATCCATCATCAAAGGTGTTTTGTTTACAGTCTATTGGATGTTTACCCTGATTAGGCGAAAATGCCTGAAAACGCCTGTGAGTTTAATTCTAAATGGTTAATGCTAGAACTTTAAAAATGCAGAACAACACTTTAGTTCACAAGAGCACACTGTGCTTCTATCCTGGTTCAAGTATCTCAAAGCTGAATCACTAAGTAGCAAAAGAGTTTCAAACTCACAGAAAAGCGTTTTAGCCAACTGGAAATAATTCCATGTTTCTTAGCTTGTGGGTACTAGGTTTCTTTGTGTATTTCAATGAAACTCTTACAAAATGATTCTCTCTTGTGCCCCTCATGGCTTCCCAAATTTGGTCAATCCCCATCACGGGTTTTTTGTTTAGAGCCTATTGGATATTTACCCTGATTAGGCGAATTTCACTGAAAACGCCTGTAGTTTAATTTTCAATGGTTAATGCTAGAACTTTGAAAAAGCAGAAAAGCTTTTCATATCACAAGAGCACACTGTGTTCTGTCCTGGTTCAAGTATCTCAAAGCTGAATCACTAGTAGCAAAAGAGTTTCAAACACACAGAAAAGCGTTTTAGCGAACTGGAAATAATTCCAATGTTTCTTAGCTTCTGGGCACTAGTTTTCTTTGTGTATTTCAATGAAACTCTGAAAAAAATGATTCTTCATTGCCCCTCATAGGATCCCCAAGTTTGGTCATCCCACCATCAAGGGTGTTTTGTTTCCTATTGGATGTTTACCCTGATTAGGCGAAAATGCCTGAAAACGCCTGTGAGTTAAATTATTAAATGGTTAATGCTAGAACTTTAAAATGCAGAACAACACTTTAGTTCACAAGAGCACACTGTGGTTCTGTCCTGGTTCAAGTATCTCAAAGCTGAATCACTAGGTAGCAAAAGAGTTTCAAACTCACAGAAAAAACGTTTTAGCCAACTGGAAATAATTCCATGTTTCTTAGCCTGTGGGTACTAGGTTTCTTTGTGTATTTCAATGAAACGCTGACAAAATGATTCTATCTTGTGCCCCTCATGGCTCCCCAATGTGGTCAATCCACCATCACGGGTTTTTTTATTTGGAGCCTATTGGATGTTTTTCCCTGATTAGGCGAAATTCACTGAAAACGCCTGTAGTTTAATTCTTCAATGGTTAATGCTAGAACTTTGAAAATGCAGAAAAGCACTTCATATCACAAGAGCACACTGTGCTTCTCTTCTGGATTCAAGTATCTCAAAGCTGAATCACAAGGTAGCAAAAGAGTTTCAAACTCACAGAAAAGCGTTTTTTAGCGAACTGGAAATAATTCCATGTTTCTTAGCTTCTGGGCACTAGGTTTCTTTGTGTATTTCAATGAAACTCTGAAAAAAATGATTCTCTCATGTGCCCCTCAAAGATCCCCACGTTTGGTCATCCCACCATCAAGGGTGTTTTTGTTTACAGTCTATTGGATGTTTACCCTGATTAGGCGAAAATGCCTGAAAACGCCTGTGAGTTTAATTCTTAAATGGTTAAAGCTAGAACATTGAAAAATGCAGAACAACACTTTAGTTCACAAGAGCACACTGTGCTTCTGTCCTGGTTCAAGTATCTCAAAGCTGAATCACTAGGTAGCAAAAGAGTTTCAAACTCACAGAAAAGCGATTTAGCCAACTGGAAATAATTCCATGTTTCTTAGCCTGTGGGTTCTAGGTTTCTTTGTGTATTTCAATGAAACTCTGACAAAATGATTCTCTCTTGTGCCCCCCTCATGGCTCCCCAAGTTTGGTCAATCCACCATCACGGGTTTCTTGTTTAGAGCCTATTGGATATTTACCCTGATTAGGCGAATTTCACTGAAAACGCCTGTAGTTTAATTCCTCAATGGTTAATGCTAGAACTTTGAAAATGCAGAAAAGCTTTTCAGATCACAAGAGCACACTGTGCTTCTGTCCTGGTTCAAGTATCTCAAAGCTGAATCACTAGGTAGCAAAAGAGTTTCAAACTCACAGAAAAGCGATTTAGCCAACTGGAAATAATTCCATGTTTTCTTAGCTTCTGGGAACTAGGTTTCTTTGTGTATTGCAATGAAACTCTGACAAAATGATTCTCTCTTGTGCCCCTCATGGCTCCCCAAATTTGGTCATCCCCCACGATCACAGGGTTTTTTTGTATAGAGCCTATTGGATGTTTACCCTCATTAGGCGAATTTCACTGAAAACGCCTGTAGTTTAATTCCTCAATGGTTAAAGCTAGACTTTGAAAAAAGCAGAAAAGCACTTCATATCACAAGAGCACACTGTGCTTCTGTCCTGGTTCAAGTATCTCAAAGCTGAATCACTAGGTAACAAAAGAGTTTCAAACTCACAGAAAAGCGTTTTTAGCGAACTGGAAATAATTCCATGTTTCTTAGCTCTGGGCACTAGGTTTCTTTGTGTAATTTCCAATGAAACTTTGAAAAAATGATTCTCTCATGTGCCCCTCAAGGATCCCCAAGTTTGGTCATCCCCCACCATCAAGGGTGTTTTGTTTACAGTCTATTGGATGTTTACCCTGATTAGGCGAAAATGCCTGAAAACGCCTGTGAGTTTAATTCTTAAATGGTTAATGCTAGAACTTTAAAAATGCAGAACAACACTTTAGTTCACAAGAGCACACTGTGCTTCTATCCTGGTTCAAGTATCTCAAAGCTGAATCACTAGTAGCAAAAGAGTTTCAAACTCACAGAAAAGCGTTTTAGCCAACTGGAAATAATTCCATGTTTCTTAGCCTGTGGGTATCTAGGTTTCTTTGTGTATTTCAATGAAACTCTTACAAAATGATTCTCTCTTGTGCCCCTCATGGCTTCCCAATTTGGTCAATCCACCATCACGGGTTTTTGTTTGAAGAGCCTATTGGATGTTTTCCCTGATTAGGCGAAATTCACTGAAAACGCCTGTAGTTTAATTCCTCAATGGTTAATGCTAGAACTTTGAAAATGCAGAAAAGCACTTCATATCACAAGAGCACACTGTGCTTCTCTTCCCTGATTCAAGTATCTCAAAGCTGAATCACAAGGTAGCAAAAGAGTTTCAAACTCACAGAAAAGCGAGTTTTAGCGAACTGGAAATAATTCCATGTTTCTTAGCTTCTGGCACTAGGTTTCTTTGTGTATTTCAATGAAACTCTGACAAAATGATTCTCTCATGTGCCCCTCAAAGGCTCCCCAAGTTTGGTCATCCCCGCCATCAAGGGTTTTTTGTTTACAGTCTATTGGATGTTTACCCTGATTAGGCGAAAATGCCTGAAAACGCCTGTGTAGATTAATTCTTAGCGTAATGGTTAATGCTAGAACTTTGAAAATGCAGAACAACACTTCAGTTCACAAGAGCACACTGTGCTTCTGTCCTGGTTCAAGTATCTCAAAGCTGAATCACTAGGTAGCAAAAGAGTTTCAAACTCACAGAAAAGCGTTTTAGCCAACTGGAAATAATTCCATGTTTCTTAGCCTGTGGGTTCTAGGTTTCTTTGTGTATTTCAATGAAACTCTGACAAAATGATTCTCTCTTGTGCCCCTCATGGCTCCCCAAGTTTGGTCAATCCACCATCACGGGTTTTTGTTTAGAGCCTATTGGATGTTTACCCTGATTAGGCGAATTTCACTGAAAACGCCTGTAGTTTAATTCCTCAATGGTTAATGCTAGAACTTTGAAAATAGCAGAAACACTTTTCAGATCACAAGAGCACACTGTGCTTCTGTCCTGGTTCAAGTATCTCAAAGCTGAATCACTAGGTAGCAAAAGAGTTTCAAACTCACAGAAAAGCGATTTAGCCACCTGGAAATAATTCCATGTTTCTTAGCTTCTGGGAACTAGGTTTCTTTGTGTATTGCAATGAAACTCTGACAAAATGATTCTCTCTTGTGCCCCTCATGGCTCCCCAAATTTGGTCATCCCACGATCACGGGTTTTTTGTTTAGAGCCTATTGGTTTATTTATGTTTACCCTGATTAGGCGAATTTTCACTGAAAACGCCTGTAGTTTAATTCCTCAATGGTTAAAGCTAGAACTTTTGAAAAATGCAGAAAAGCACTTCAGATCACAAGAGCACACTGTGCTTCTGTCCTGGTTCAAGTATCTCAAAGCTGAATCACTAGGTAACAAAAGAGTTTCAAACTCACAGAAAAGCGTTTTAGCGAACTGGAAATAATTCCATGTTTCTTAGCTTCTGGGCACTAGGTTTCTTTGTGTATTATTCAATGAAACTCTGAAAAAATGATTCTCTCATGTGCCCCTCAAGGATCCCCAAGTTTGGTCATCCCACCATCAAGGGTGTTTTGTTTACAGTCTATTGGATGTTTACCCTGATTAGGCGAAAATGCCTGAAAACGCCTGTGAGTTTAATTCTTAAATGGTTAATGCTAGAACTTTAAAAATGCAGAACAACACATTAAGTTCACAAGAGCACACTGTGCTTCTGTCCTGGTTCAAGTATCTCAAAGCTGATATCACTAGGTAGCAAAAGAGTTTCAAACTCACAGAAAAGCGATTTAGCCCACTGGAAATAATTCCATGTTTCTTAGCCTGTGGGTTCTAGGTTTCTTTGTGTATTTCAATGAAACTCTGACAAAATGATTCTCTCTTGCTCCCCTCATGGCTCCCCAAGTTTGGTCAATCCACCATCACGGGTTTCTTGTTTAGAGCCTATTGGATATTTACCCTGATTAGGCGAATTTCACTGAAAACGCCTGTAGTTTAATTCCTCAATGGTTAATGCTAGAACTTTGAAAATGCAGAAAAGCTTTTTTCAGATCACAAGAGCACACTGTGCTTCTGTCCTGGTTCAAGTATCTCAAAAGCTGAATCACTAGGTAGCAAAAGAGTTTGAAACTCACAGAAAAGCGATTTTAGCCAACTGGAAATAATTCCGTGTTTCTTAGCTTCTGGGAACTAGTTTCTTTGTGTATTGCAATGAAACTCTGACAAAATGATTCTCTCTTGTGCCCCTCATGGCTCCCCAAATTTGGTCATCCCACGATCACGGTTTTTTTGTATAGAGCCTATTGGATGTTTACCCTCATTAGGCGAATTTCACTGAAAACGCCTGTAGTTTAATTCCTCAATGGTTAAAGCTACAGAACTTTGAAAAAGCAGAAAAGCACTTCATATCACAAGAGCACACTGTGCTTCTGTCCCTGTTCAAGTATCTCAAAGCTGAATCACTAGGTAAAAAAAGAGTTTCAAACTCACGAAAAGCGTTTTAGCGAACTGGAAAATAATTCCAAGTTTCTTAGCTCTGGGCAGTAGGTTTCTTTGTGTATTTCTATGAAACTTTGAAGAAATGATTCTCTCATGTGTCCCCTCAAGGCTCCCCAAGTTTTGGTCATCCCATCATCAAGGGTGTTTTGTTTACAGTCTATGGATGTTTACCCTGATTAGGCGAAAATGCCTGAAAAAGGCCTGTGAGTTTTAATTCTTAAATGGTTAATGCAAGAACTTTAAAAAATGCAGAACAACACTTTAGTTCACAAGAGCACACTGTGCTTCTATCCTGGTTCAAGTATCTCAAAGCGAATCACTAATAGCAAAAGAGTTTCAAACTCACAGAAAAAGCGTTTTTTAGCCAACTGGAAATAATTCCATGTTTCTTAGCTTGTGGGTAGTAGGTTTCTTTGTGTATTTCAATGAAACCTTACAAAATGATTCTCTCTTGTGCCCCTCATGGCTTCCCAAATTTGGTCAATCCACCATCACGGTTTTTTTGTTTAGAGCCTATTGGAATATTTTCCCTGATTAGGCGAATTTCACTGAAAACGCCTGTAGATTAATTTTTCACCTGGTTTGGTTATTGCTAGAACTTTGAAAATGCAGAAAAGCTTTTTCAGATCACAAGAGCACACTGTGGTTCTGTCCTGGTTTCAAGTATCTCAAAGCTGAAATCACTAGGTAGCAAAAGAGTTTCAAACTCACCAGAAAAGCGTTTTTAGCCAACTGGAAATAATTCCATGTTTTCTTAGCCTGTGGGGTACAAAGGTTTCTTTGTGTATTTTCAAAGAAACGCTGACAAAATGATTCTATCTTGTGCCCCTCATGGCTCCCCAAATTTGGTCAATCCCACCATCACGGTTTTTTGTTTGGAGCCTATTGGATGTTTTCCCTGATTAGGCGAAATTCACCTGAAATGCCTGTAGTTTAATTCCCTAAAATGGTTTTAATGCTAGAACTTTGAAAATGCAGAAAACGGGGGGGGGGGGGGGGGGGGGGGGGGGGGGGGGTTGGTGGGGGGGCTTTTAGATCACAAGAGCACACTGTGCTTCTGTCCTGGTTCAAGTATCTCAAAGCTGAATCACTAGGTAGCAAAAAGAGTTTTCAAACTCACAGAAAAGCGATTTAGCCAACTGGAATAATCCCATGTTTCTTAGCTTCTGGGAACTAGGTTACTTTGTGTATTTGCAATGAAACTCTGACAAAATGATTCTCCTCTTGTGCCCCTCATGGCTCCCCAATTTGGTCATCCCACGATCACGGTTTTTGTGTATAGAGCCTATTGGGATGTTTACCCTCATTAGGCCGAATTTTCACTGAAAACGCCTGTAGTTTAATTCCTCAATGGTTAAAGCTAGAACTTTGAAAAAGCAGAAAAGCACTTTTCATATCACAAGAGCACACTGTGCTTCTGTCCTGGTTCAAGTATCTCAAAGCTGAATCACTAGGTAACAAAAGAGTTTCAAACTCACAGAAAAGCGTTTTAGCGAACTGGAAATAATTCCATGTTTTCTTATGCTCTGGGCAAGTAGGTTTCTTTGTGTATTTCAATGAAACTTTGAAGAAATGATTTCTCTCATGTGTCCCTCAAGGCTCCCCAAGTTTGGTCATCCCATCCATCAAGAGGTGTTTTTGTTTACAGTCCTATTGGATGTTTACCCTGATTAGGCGAAAATGCCTGAAAAGGCCTGTGAGATTTTTTAATTCTATAATGTTAATGCTAGAACTTTAAAAATGCAGAACAACACTTTAGTTCACAAGAGCACACTGTGCTTCTAGATCCTGGTTCAAAGTATCTCAAAGCTGAATCACTAAGTAGCAAAAGAGTTTTCAAACTCACAGAAAAGCGTTTTAGCCAACTGGAAATAATTCCATGTTTCTTAGCTTGTGGGTATTAGGTTTCTTTGTGTATTTCAATGAAACGCTTACAAAAATGATTCTCTCTTGTGCCCCTCATGGCTTCCCAAATTTGGTCAATCCACCATCACGGGTTTTTTTGTTTAGAGCCTATTGGATATTTACCCTGATTAGGCGAATTTCACTGAAAACGCCTGTAGATTTAAATTTTCAATAGGTTAATGCTAGAACTTTGAAAAAGCAGAAAAGCTTTTCAGATCACAAGAGCACACTGTGGTTTCTGTCCTGGTTCAAGTATCTCAAAGCTGAATCACTAGGTAGCAAAAGAGTTTCAAACTCACAGAAAAGCGTTTTAATTAGCCAACTGGAAAAATAATTCCATGTTTTCTTAGCCTGTGGGTACTAGGTTCTACTTTGTGTATTTCAATGAAACGCTGACAAAATGATTCTATCATTGTGCCCCTCATGGGCTCCCCAAATGTGGTCAATCCACCCATCACGGGTTTTTTGTTTTGGAGCCTATTGGATGTTTTCCCCTGATTAAGAGCGAAATTCACTGAATATGCCTGTAGTTTTTAATTCCTCAATGGTTAATGCTAGAACTTTGAAATGCAGAAAAAGCTTTTCAGATCACAAGAGCACACTGTGCTTCTGTCCTGTTCAAGTATCTCAAGAGCTGAATCACTAGGTAGCAAAAGAGTTTTTCAAACTCACAGAAAAGCGATTTAGCCAACTGGAAATAATTCCAAGTTTCTTAGCTTCTGGGAACTAGGTTTCTTGTGTATTGCAATGAAACTCTGACAAAATGATTCTCTCTGTGCCCCTCATGGCTCCCCAAATTTGGTCATCCCCACGATCACGGGTTTTTTTGTATAGAGCCTATTGGATGTTTACCCTCATTATGCGAATTTCACTGAAAACGCCTGTAGTTTAATTCCTCAATGGTTAAAGCTAGGACTTTGAAAAAGCAGAAAAGCACTTCATATCACAAGAGCACACAGTGGCTTCTGTCCTGGTTCAAGTATCTCAAAGCTGAATCACTAGGTAACAAAAGAGTTTCAAAACTCACAGAGTGAAAGCGTTTTATGCGAACTGGAAATAATTCCATGTTTCTTAGCTTCTGGGCACTAGGTTTCTTTGTGTATTTCAATGAAAACTCTGAAAAAAAAGATTCTCTCATGTGCCCTCAAGGATCCCCAAGTTATTTGGTCATCCCACCATCCAAGGGTGTTTTGTTTTACAGTCTATTAGGATGATTTACCCTGAATTAGGCGAAAATGGCCTGAAAACGCCTGTGAGTTTAATTCTTAAATGGTTAATGCTAGAACTTTAAAAATGCAGAACAACACTATAGTTCACAAGAGCACACTGTGCTTCTGTCCCTGGTTCAAGTATCTCAAAGCTGATTCACTAGGTAGCAAAAGAGTTTCAAACTCACAGAAAAGCGATTTAAGCCAACTGGAAATAATTCCATGTTTCTTAGCCTGTGGGTTCTAGGTTTCTTTGTGTATATTCAATGAAACTCTGACAAAATGATTCTCTCGTTGCTCCCCTCATGGGCTCCCCAAGTTTGGTCAATCCACCATCACGGGTTTCCTGTTTAGAGCCTATTGGATATTTACCCTGATTAGGCGAATTTCACTGAAAACGCCTGTAGTTTTTAATTCCTCAATGGTTAATGCTAGAACTTTGAAAATGCAGAAAAGCTTTTCAGATCACAAGAGCACACACTGTGCTTCTCTCCTGGTTCAAGTATCGTCAAAGCTGAATCACTAGGTAGCAAAAGAGTTTGAAACTCACAGAAAAAGCGATTTAGCCAACTGGGAAATAATTCCGTAGTGATTTCTTAGCTTCTGGACTATGTTTCTTTGTGTATTGCAAATGAAACATCTGACAAAATGATTCTCTCTTGTGCCCCCTCATGGCTCCCCAAATTAGGGTCATCCCACGATCGCTGCTTTTTTTTGTATAGAGCCTATTGGATGTTTTACCCTCATTAGGCGAATTTCACTGAAAACGCCTGTATTTAATTCCTCAATGGTTAAAGCTAGAACTTTGAAAAAGCAGAAAAGCACTTCATATCACAAGAGCACACTGTGCTTCTGTCCCTGGTTCAAGTATCTCAAAGCTGAATCACTAGGTAACAAAAGATTTTCAAACTCACAGAAAAGCGTTTTAGCGAACTGGAATAATTCCATGTTTCTTTAGCTCTGGGAAGTAGGGTTTCCTTGTGTATTTCAATGAAACTTTGAAGAAATGATTCTCTCATGTGTCCCTCAAGCTCCCCAAGTTTGGTCATGCCCATCATCAAGAGGTGTTTTGGTTACAGTCTATTGGATGTTTACCCTGATTATGTCGAAAATGCCCTGAAAACGCCTGTGAGTTTAATTCTTAAATGGTTAATGCTAGAACTTTAAAAATGCAGAACAACACTTTAGTTTCACAAGAGCAGCACTGTGCTTCTATCCTGTTCAAGTATCTCAAAGCTGAATCACTAGGTAACAAAAGAGTTTCAAACTCACAGAAAAAGCGTTTTTTAGCCAACTGGAAATAATTCCATGTTTTCTTAGCTTGTGGGTATTAGGTTTCTTTGTGTATTTCAATGAAACTCTTACAAAATAGATTCTCTCTTGTGCCCCTCATGGCTTCCCAAATTTGGTCAATCCACCATCACGGGTTTTTTTGTTTAGAGCCTATTGGATATTTACCTTACCCTGATTAGGCGAATTTCACTGAAAACGCCTGTAGATTAATTTTTCAATGGTTAATGCTAGAACTTGAAAATGCAGAAAAGCTTTTCAGATCACAAGAGCACACTGTGGTTCTGTCCTGGTTCAAGTATCTCAAAGCTGAATCACTAGGTAGAAAAAGAGTTTCAAACTCACAGAAAAGCCGTTTTAGCCAACTGAAATAATTCCATGTTTCTTAGCCTGTGGGTACTAGTTTCTTTGTGTATTTCAATGAAACGCTGACAAATGATTCTAAGATCTTGTGCCCCTCATGGCTCCCCAAAATGTGGTCAATCCAACCATCCACGGGTATTTTTTATTTGGAGCCTCATCTATGGATGATCTTTCCCTGATTAGGGCGAAATTCACTGAAAATGCTTGTAGTTTAAGTCTTCATGTTAATGCTAGAACTTTGAAAATGCAGAAAAGCACTTCATATCACAAGAGCACACTGTGCTTCTCTTTCTGATTCAAGTATCTCAAAGCTGAATCACAAGGTTAGCAAAAGAGTTTCAAACTCACAGAAAAGCGTTTTAGCGACTGAAATAATTCCATGTTTCTTAGCTTCTGGCACTAGGCGTTTCTTTGTGTATATTCAATGAAACTCTGAAAAAAATGATTCTCTCACATGTGCCCCTCAAAGAACCCCCCCACGTTTTGGTCATCCCACCATCAAGGTGTTGTTGTTTACAGTCTATTGGATGTTTACCCAGATTAGGCGAAAATGACCTGAAAACGCCTGTGAGTTTTAATTCTTAAATGGTTTAAAGCTAGAACATTGAAAAATGCAGAACAACACTTTTAGTTCACAAGAGCACACTGTGCTTCTGTCCTGGTTCAAGTATCTCCAAAGCTGAATCACTAGGTAGCAAAAGAGTTTTTCAAACTCACAGAAAAGCGATTTAGCCAACTGGAAATAATTCCCATGTTTCTTAGACCTGTGGGTTTCTATGTTTCTTTGTGTGATTTTTCAAATGAAAACTCTGACAAAATGATTCTCTCTCTGTGCCCCTCATGGCTCCCCCAAGTTTGGTCAATCCATCCCAACACGGGTTTCTTGTTTAGAGCCTATTGGATATTTACCCTGATTAGGCGAATTTCACTGAAAAACGCCTGTAGGTTAATTCCTCAATGGTTAATGCTAGAACTTTGAAAATGCAGAAAAGCTTTTCAGATCACAAAGAGCACACTGTGCTTCTGTCCCTGGTTTCAAGTATCTCAAAGCTGAATCACTAGGTAAGCCAAAAGAGTTTTCAAAACTCACAGAAAGCGATTTAGCCACTGGAAAAAATTCCATGTTTCTTAGCGTTTCTGTGAACTAGATTCTTCTGTGTATTGCAATGAAACTCTGACAAAAATGATTCTCTCTTGTGCCCCTCATGGCTCCCCAAATTTGTCATCCCCACGATCACGGGTTTTTTGTATAGAGCCTATTGGATGTTTACCTCTCCATTAGGCGAATTTTCACTGAAAACGTCCTGTAGTTTAATTCCTCAATGGTTAAAGCTCAGGACTTTGAAAAAGCAGAAAAGCACTCTCAATAGACACAAGAGCACACTGTGCTTCTGTCCTGGTTCAAGTATCTCAAAGCTGAATCACTAGGTAACAAAAGAGTTTCAAACTCACAGAAAAGCGTTTTAGCGAACTGGAAATAATTCCATGTTTCTTAGCTTCTGGGCACTAGGTTTCTTTGTGTATTTCAATGAAACTCTGAAAAAATTGATTCTCTCATGTGTCCCCCTCAAGGATCCCCAAGTTTGGACATCCCCACCATCAAGGGTGTTTTGGTTTTACACTCTATTGGATATTTAACCCTGATTAGGCGAAATGCTGAAAACGCCTGATGAGTTTAAATTCTTTAAATGGTTAATGCTAGAACTTTAAAATTGCCAGAACAACACTTTTAGTTCGACAAGAAGCACCCTGTTTCATCTGTGTCCTGTTTCAAGTAACACAAAGCTGTTTACACTAGGGTAGCAAAAGGAGTTTTCAAAACTCACAGAAAAGCGATTAGCCAACAGGAAATAAATTCCCATGTTTATCTATCCTGTGGGGTATCAAGGTATGCATTGTGTATTTTCAATGAAACTCATACCAAAAAGATTTCACACTTAGTGCCTTTCATGGCTTCCCTCCCAATTTGGTCCAATTCCACCTTCACGGTTTTCTTGGTTTAGAGCCTAATGGATAATTTACCCCCTGAATAGGCGAATTTTCACTGAAAAACTCCCTGTAGTTTTAACTCCTCAATGTTTAATGCTATGAACTTTGAAAATGCAGAAGATCTTTTCCAGAGCACAAGAGCACGACTGTGCTTACTGTCCAGGTTCAAGTGTATCTCAAAGCAGAATCACTAGGTAGCAAAAGAGTTTGAAACTCACAATAAAGAGCCGATTATAGCAAACTGGAGAATACTTCCGTGTGTTGTCTTAGCTACTGGGAACTAGGTTTACTTGGTGGTAATGCAATGAAACTCTGAACAAAATTAGTTCTCCTACCTTGTGGCCCTCATGGCTCCCCCAAATTTGGTCAATCACCCCACGATCACGGTGTTTTTTTTGAATAGAGCCTATTGAATGTTTGTACCCTCATTAGGCCAATTTCACTGAAAACGCATGTAATATAAATCCTCATATGTTTAAAGCTTAGAACTTTGAAAAAGCAGAAAAGCACTTCATATCACAATGAGCACACTGTGGCTTCTTGTCCTGGTTCAAGTATCTCAAAGCTGAATCACAAGGTAACACAAGAGTTTTTTCAAACTCACAGAAAAGCATTTTAGCGAACTGGAAATAAATTCCATTGTACTTAGGCCTCTGGGCCAGTAATGTTTCTTTGTGTGTATTTTTCAATGACAAACTTATGAATGAAAATGAAGTCTTCACATGTAGGCCCTCAAGGCTCCCCAGAGTTTGTCAATCCCATCATCAAAGGTGTTTTATGGTTACGAGTCTATTGGAATGTTTACCCCCCTGATATAGGCGAAAATGCCTGAAAACGTGCCGTGGTGAGTTTAATCTCTTAGAATAGTGTTAAAGCTCGAACATGAAAAAATGCAGAACAACACTTTAAGTTCACAAGAGTCACACTGTGCTTCTAATCCTGGTTCAAGTATCTCAAAGCTGATATCACAAAAGTAGCAAAAGAGTTTCCAACTCAACCAGATATATCGTTTAAGCCCACAGGAGAAATAATTTCCATGTTCTTAGGCTTGTGGGTATTCTATTGTTTCTTTGTGTAATACAATGAAACTCTTACAAAATGATTCTCAGTCTTGTGCCCCACATGGCTTCCTCGAAATTTTGGTCAATCCACCATCACGGGTATTTTTTGGTTTAGAGCCTATTGGATAGTTTTACCCTGATTAGGCGAATTTCACTGAACACGTCCTGTAGATTAATTTTTCAATGGATAACTGCGCTTAATACCTTTGAAAAGATGCAGAATAAGCTTTATCAGATCACAAGAGCGGAACACTGTGGTCTGTCCTGGTTCCAAGTTATCTCAAAGCCTTGAAATCACTAGGTAGCAAAAGAGGTTTCAATACTCACAGACAACGCGTTTTAGGCCAACTGGAAATAATTCCCACATGTTTTTCTAGGCCCTGTGGGTACTAGGTTTCCATATGTGAAATTTTCAATGAAACGCTGACAAAATGATTCTACACTTGTGCCCCTCATGTGGCTCCCCAAATGATGGTCAATCCACCATTCACGGGATTTTATGTTTGGGAGCCTATTGTATGTTTTTCCCTGATTTACCGGCCGAGAAATTCCACTGAAAACGCCGATGTATTATTAATTCTTCAATGGTTAATCGCTAGAACCTTTGAAAATGGCAGAAAAAGCACTTCATATCACAAGAGCCCACTGTGCTTCTCTCCTGATTCAAGTATCTTCTCAAAGCGTGAATCACACAAGATAGCGAGAAAGAGTTTCAAACTCCACAGAAAAGCGATTTAGCGAACTGGAAATAATACCATGTTTCTTAGCTTATGGCACTAGGTTTCTCATTGTTTAATTATCCAATTGCAACACAGAAAAAATGATTTTCTCATCATGTGCCCCATCAAAGATCCCCAAGTTTGGTCATCCCACCAGTACAAGAGGGTGTTTTGTTTTTACAGTCTATATGGATGTTTACCCAGATTAAGGCGAACATGCCTGAAAACGCCTGTGAGTTATAATTCTTAAATGGTTAAAGCAAGAACATTGAAAAACTGCAGAACAACACTTTTAGATCAAACAAGAGCACACTGTGCTTCTGGCCTGGTTCAAGAATCTCAAAGCTGAAATCACTAGGTAGCACAATGAAGTTTCAAACTCACAGAAAAGCGATGTAGCCCAACTGGAAATAATTCCAAGTTTCATACCGAGTGGGTGTCAAGTTTCATTCTTTGTTGTATTTCAATGAAACTTCTAGACAAATATGATTCTCTCATGCCCCCTCATGGCTTCCCCAAGTTTCTGGTCACTCCACCACTCACGGGTTTTCTTTGTTTACGAGCCTATTGGATATGTTACCCTAGAATATAGGCCGAATTTCTCTGAAAACGCCTGTGAGTTTGAATGTCCTCCAATGGATAATGCTAGAACTTTGAAAATGCAGAAAAGCTTTTCAGATCACAAGAGTCAACAATGTGCTTCTCTCCTGGTTCATTGTAACTCAAAGCCTGAATCACGTAGCTAGCAAAAGAGTATTCAGACACACAGAAAAGCGTTTTATCCAACTTAAAATAATTCCATGTTTCTAGCCTTGTTGTACTAGTTTTCTCATTGTGTATTGCCATTGAAACTCTGACCAAAATGATT
>JAKELJ010000055.1:120014-161435 GCA_025594165.1 Tamias sibiricus
TTTGGTCAACCCACCATAACGGGTTTTTTGTTTAGAGCCTATTGGATATTTACCCTGATTAGGCGAATTTCACTGAAAACGCCTGCAGTTTAATTCCTCAATGGTTAATGCTAGAACTTTGAAAATGCAGAAAAGCACTTCAGATCACAAGAGCACACTGTGCTTCTGTCCTAGTTCAAGTATCTCAAAGCAGAATAACTAGGTAGCAAAAGAGTTTCAAACTCACAGAAAAGTGTTTTAGCGAACTGGAAATAATTCCATGTTTCTTAGCTTCTGGGCACTAGGTTTCTTTGTGTATTTCAATGAAACTCTGAAAAAATCATTCTCTCATGTGCCGCTCAAGGCTCCCCAAGTTTCGTCATCCCACCATAAAGGGTGTTTTGTTTACAGTCTATTGGATGTTTACCCTGATAAGGCGAAAATGCCTGAAAACGCCTGTGAGTTTAATTTTTAAATGGTTAATGCTAGAACTTTAAAAACGCAAAACAACACTTTAGTTCACAGGAGCACACTGTGCTTCTCTCCTGGTTCAAGTATCTCAAAGCTGAATCACTAGGTAGGAAAAGAGTTTCAAACTCACAGAAAAGCGATTTAGCCAACTGGAAATAATTCCATGTTTCTTAGCATCTGGGTAGTAGGTTTCTTTGTGTATTTCAATGAAACTCTGATAAAATGATTCTCTCTTGTGCCCCTCATGGCTCCCCAATTTTGGTCATCCCAGCATCACGGGTTTTTTGAATAGAGCCTATTGGATGTTTACCCTGATTAGGCGAATTTCACTGAAAACGCCTGTTAGTTTAATTCCTCAATGGTTAATGCTAGAACTTTGAAAATGCAGAAAAGCACTTCAGATCACAAGAGCTCACTGTGCTTCTTTCCTGGTTCAAGTATCTCAAAGCTGAATCACTAGGTAAAAAAAGAGTTTCAAACTCACAGAAAAGCGTTTTTAGCGAACTGGAAATAATTCCATGTTTCTTAGCATCTGGGCACTAGGTTTCTATGTGTATTTCAATGAAACTCTGAAAAAATGATTCTCTCATGTTGCCCCTCAAGGCTCCCCAAGTTTGGTCATCCCATCATCAAGGGTGTTTTTTTTTACAGTCTATTGGATGTTTACCCTGATTAGGCGAAAATGCCTGAAAACGCATGTGAGTTTAATTCTTAAATGGTTTATGCTAGAACTTTAAAAACACAGAACAACACTTTAGTTTCACAAGAGCACACTGTGCTTCTCTCCTGGTTCAAGTATCTAAAAGCTGAATCACTAGGTAGCAAAAGAGTTTTCAAACTCACAGAAAAGTGTTTTAGCGAACTGGAAATAATTCCATGTTTCTTAGCTTCTGGGCACTAGTTTTCTTTGTGTATTTTTTCAATGAAACTCTGAAAAAATCATTCTCTCATGTGCCCCTCAAGGCTCCCCAAGTTTCGTCATCCCACCATAAAGGGTGTTTTGTTACAGTCTATTGGATGTTTACCTGATAAGGCGAAAATGCCTGAAAACGCCTGTGAGTTTAATTTTTAAATGGTTAATGCTAGAACTTTAAAAACGCAAAACAACACTTTAGTTCACAGGAACACACTGTGCTTCTCTCCTGGTTCAAGTATCTCAAAGCTGAATCACTAGGTAGGAAAAGAGTTTCAAACTCACAGAAAAGCGATTTAGCCAACTGGAAATAATTCCATGTTTCTTAGCATCTGGGTAGTAGGTTTCTTTGTGTATTTCAATGAAACTCTGATAAAATGATTCTCTCTCTTGTGCCCCTCATGGCTCCCCAATTTTGGTCATCCCCAGCATCACGGGTTTTTTGAATAGAGCCTATTGGATGTTACCCTGATTAGGCGAATTTCACTGAAAACGCCTGTTAGTTTAATTCCTCAATGGTTAATGCTAGAACTTTGAAAATGCAGAAAAGCACTTCAGATCACAAGAGCTCACTGTGCTTCTTTCCTGGTTCAAGTATCTCAAAGCTGAATCACTAGGTAACAAAAGAGTTTCAAACTCACAGAAAAGCGTTTTAGCGAACTGGAAATAATTCCATGTTTCTTAGAATCTGGGCACTAGGTTTCTATGTGTATTTCAATGAAACTCTGAAAAAATGATTCTCTCATGTGCCCCTCAGGCTCCCCAAGTTTGGTCATCCCATCATCAAGGGTGTTTTTTTTACAGTTTATTGGATGTTTACCCTGATTAGGCGAAAATGCCTGAAAACGCCTGTGAGTTTAATTCTTAAATGGTTTATGCTAGAACTTTAAAAACACAGAACAACACTTTAGTTCACAAGAGCACACTGTGCTTCTCTCCTGGTTCAAGTATCTAAAAGCTGAATCACTAGGTAGCAAAAGAGTTTCAAACTCACAGAAAAGCGTTTTAGCCAAATGGAAATAATTCCATGTTTCTTAGCTTGTGGGTACTAGGTTTCTTTGTGTATTTCAATGAAACTCTGACAAAATGATTCTCTCTTGTGCCCCTCATGGCTCCCCAAATTTGGTCAATCCACCATCACGGGCTTTTTGTTTAGAGCCTATTGGATGTTTACGCTGATTAGGCGAATTTCACTGAAAACGCCTGTTAGTTTAATTCCTCAATGGTTAATGCTAGAACTTTGAAAATGCAGAAAAGCACTTCAGATCACAACAGCACACTGTGCTCCTGTCCTGGTTCAAGTATCTCAAAGCTAAATCACTAGGTAACAAAAGAGTTTCAAACTCACAGAAAAGCGATTTAGCCAACTGGAAATAATTCCATGTTTCTTAGCTTCTGGGAACTAGGTTTCTTTGTGTATTGCAATGAAACTCTGACAAAATGATTCTCTCTCTTTTGCCCCTCATGGCTCCCCAAGTTTGGTCAATCCACCATCACGGGTTTTTTGTTTAGAGCCTATTGGATATTTACCCTGATTAGGCGAATTTCACTGAAAACGCCTGTAGATTAATTTTTCAATGGTTAATGCTAGAACTTTAAAAACGCAGAAAAGCTTTTCAGATCACAACAGCACACTGTGCTTCTGTCCTGGTTCAAGTATCTCAAAGCTGAATCACTAGGTAGCAAAAGAGTTTCAAACTCACAGAAAAGCGATTTAGCCAACTGGAAATAATTCCATGTTTCTTAGCTTCTGGGTACTAGGTTTCTTTGTGTATTTCAGTGAAACTCTGACAAAATGATTCTATCTTGTGCACCTCATGGCTCCCCAAATTTGGTCATCCCACCATCACGGGTTTTTTATTTAGAGCCTTTTGGATATTTACCCTGATTAGGCGAATTTCACTGAAAACGCCTGTAGTTAAATTTCTCAATGGTTAAAGCTAGATAACTTTGAAAAAGCAGAAAAGCACTTCATATCACAAGAGCACACTGTCCTTCTGTCCTGCTTCAAGTATCTCAAAGCTGAATCACTAGGTAACAAAAGAGTTTCAAACTCACAGAAAAGCGATTTAGCCAACTGGAAATAATTCCATGTTTCTTAGCTTCTGGGCACTAGGTTTCTTTGTGTATTTCAATGAAACTCTGAAAAAATGATTTGCTCATGTGCCCCTCAAGGCTCCCCAAGTGTGGTCATCCCCACCATCAAGGGTGTTTTTTTTACAGTCTATTGGATGTTTACCCTGATTAGGCGACAATGCCTGAAAACGCCTGTGAGATTAATTCTTAAATGGTTAATGCTAGAACTTTAAAAACACAGAACAACACTTTAGTTCACAAGAGCACACTGTGCTTATCTCCTGGTTCAAGTATCTCAAAGCTGAATCACTAGGTAGCAAAAGAGTTTCAAACTCACAGAAAAGCGTTTTAGCCAACTGGAAATAATTCCATGTTTCTTAGCTTCTGGGAACTAGGTTTCTTTGTGTATTTCAGTGAAACCCTGAAAAAATGATTCTATCTTGTGCACCTCATGGCTCCCCAAATTTGGTCATCCCACCATCACGGGTTTTTTATTTAGAGCCTTTGGATATTTACCCTGATTAGGCGAATTTCACTGAAAACGCCTGTAGTTAAATTCCTCAATGGTTAAAGCTAGAACTTTGAAAAAGCAGAAAAGCACTTCATATCACAAGAGCACACTGTCCTTCTGTCCTGCTTCAAGTATCTCAAAGCTGAATCACTAGGTAACAAAAGAGTTTCAAACTCACAGAAAAGCGTTTTAGCGAACTGGAAATAATTCCATGTTTCTTAGCTTCTGAGCAGTAGGTTTCTTTGTGTATTTCAATGAAACTTTGAAGAAATGATTCTCTCATGTGTCCCTCAAGGCTCCCAAAGATTGGTCATCCCATCATCAAGGGTGTTTTGTTTACAGTCTATTGGATGTTTACCCTGATTAGGCGAAAATGCCTGAAAACGCCTGTGAGTTTAATTCTTAAATGGTTAATGCTAGAACTTTAAAAACGCAGAACAACACTTTAGTTCACAAGAGCACACTGTGCTTCTCTCCTGGTTCAAGTGTCTAAAAGCTGAATCACTAGGTAGCAAAAGAGTTTTCAAACTCACGAGAAAAGCGTTTTAGCCAAATGGAAATAATTCCATGTTTCTTAGCTTGTGGGTACTAGGTTTCTTTGTGTATTTCAATGAAACTCTGACAAAATGATTCTCTCTTGTGCCCCTCATGGCTCCCCAAATTTAGTCAATCCACCATCACGGGTTTTTTGTTTAGAGCCTATTGGATGTTTACCCTGATTAGGCGAATTTCACTGAAAACGCCTGTTAGTTTTAATTCCTCAATGGTTAATGATAGAACATTGAAAATGCACAAAAGCACTTCAGATCACAAGAGCACACTGTGCTCCTGTCCTGGTTCAAGTATATCTCAAAACTGAATCACTAGTTTGCAAAAGAGATTCAAACTCACAGAAAAGCGTTTTAGTGAGCTGGAAATAATTTTATGTTTCTTAGCTTCTGGGCACTAGGTTTCTTTGTGTATTTCAATGAAACTTTGAAGAAATGATTCTCTCATGTGTCCCTCAAGGCTCCCAAAGATTGGTCATCCCATCATCAAGGGTGTTTTGTTTACAGTCTATTGGATGTTTACCCTGATTAGGCGAAAATGCCTGAAAACGCCTGTGAGTTTAATTCTTAAATGGTTAATGCTAGAACTTTAAAAACGCAGAACAACACTTTAGTTCACAAGAGCACACTGTGCTTCTCTCCTGGTTCAAGTGTCTAAAAGCTGAAATCACTAGGTAGCAAAAGAGTTTCAAACTCACAGAAAAGCGTTTTAGCCAAATGGAAATAATTCCATGTTTCTTAGCTTGTGGGTACTAGGTTTCTTTGTGTATTTCAATGAAACTCTGACAAAAATGATTCTCTCTTGTGCCCCTCATGGCTCCCCAAATTTAGTCAATCCACCATCACGGTTTTTTGTTTAGAGCCTATTGGATGTTTACCCTGATTAGGCGAATTTCACTGAAAACGCCTGTTAGTTTAATTCCTCAATGGTTAATGATAGAACATTGAAAATGCACAAAAGCACTTCAGATCACAAGAGCACACTGTGCTCCTGTCCTGGTTCAAGTATCTCAAAACTGAATCACTAGTTTGCAAAAGAGATTCAAACTCACAGAAAAGCGTTTTAGTGAGCTGGAAATAATTTTATGTTTCTTAGCTTCTGGGCACTAGGTTTCTTTGTGTATTTCAATGAAACTTTGAAGAAATGATTCTCTCATGTGTCCCTCAAGGCTCCCAAAGATTGGTCATCCCATCATCAAGGGTGTTTTGGGTTACAGTCTATTGGATGTTTACCCTGATTAGGCGAAAATTCCTGAAAACGCCTGTGAGTTTAATTCTTAAATGGTTAACGCTATTACTTTTAAAACGCAGAAAAACACTTTAGTTCACAAGAGCACACTGTGCTTCTCTCCTGGTTCAAGTATCTCAAAGCTGAATCACTAGGTAGCAAAAGAGTTTTAAACTCACAGAAAAGCGTTTTTAGCCAACTTTAAATAATTCCATGTTTCTTAGCTTGTGGGTACTAGGTTTCTTTGTGTATTTCAATGAAACTCTGACAAAATGATTCTCTCTTGTGCCCCGCATGGCTCCACAAGTTTGGTCAATCCACCATCAAGGGTTTTTTGTTTAGAGCCTATTGGATATTTACCCTGATTAGGCGAATTTCACTGAAAAACGCCTGTAATTTAATTCCTCAATGGTTAATGCTAGAACTTTGAAAATGCAGAAAAACCACTTCAGATCACAAGAGCACACTGTGCTCCTCTCCTGGATCAAGTATCTCTCAAAGCTGACTCACTAGGTAGCAAAAGAGTTTCAAACTCACAGAAAAGCGATTTAGCCAACTGGAAATAATTCCATGTTTCTTAGCTTCTGGGAACTAGGTTTCTTTGTGTATTGCAATGAAACTCTGACAAAATGATTCTCTCTTTTGCCCCTCATGGCTTCCCAAATTTGGTCATCCCACGATCACGGGTTTTTTGTATAGAGCCTATTGGATATTTACCCTGATTAGGCGAATTTCACTGAAAACGCCTGTTAGTTTAATTCCTCAATGGTTAATGCTAGAACTTTGAAAATGCAGAAAAGCACTTCAGATCACAAGAGCACACTGTGCTCCTGTCCTGGTTCAAGTATCTCAAAACTGAATCACTAGTTTGCAAAAGAGATTCAAACTCACAGAAAAGCGTTTTAGTGAGCTGGAAATAATTTCATGTTTCTCAGCTTCTGGGCACCAGGTTTCTTTGTGTATTTCAATGAATCTCTGAAAAAATGATTCGCTCATGTGCCCCTCAAGGCTCCCCATGTTTGGTCATCCCACCATCAAGAGTGTTTTGTTTACAGTCTATTGGATGTTTACCCTGATTAGGCGAAAATGCCTGAAAAACACCTGTGAGTTTAATTCTTAAATGGTTCACGCTATTACTTTAAAAACGCAGAAAAACACTTTAGTTCACAAGAGCACACTGTGCTTCTCTCCTGGTTCAAGTATCTCAAAGCTGAAACACTAGGTAGCAAAAGAGTTTTAAACTCACAGAAAAGCGTTTTAGCCAACTTTAAATAATTCCATGTTTCTTAGCTTGTGGTACTAGGTTTCTTTGTGTATTTCAATGAAACTCTGACAAAATGATTCTCTCTTGTGCCCCTCATGGTTTCCCCAAATTTGGTCAATCCACCATCACGGGTTTTTTTGTTTAGAGCCTATTGGATGTTTTCCCTGATTAGGCAAAATTCACTGAAAACGCCTGTAGTTTAATTCTTCAATGGTTAAAGCTAGAACATTGAAAAAGCAGCAAAAAGCACTTCATATGACAAGAGCACACTGTGCTTCTGTCCTGGTTCAAGTATCTCAAAGCTGAATCACTAGGTAACAAAAGAGTTTCAAACTCACAGAAAAGCGTTTTAGCGAACTGGAAATAATTCCATGTTTCTTAGCTTCTGTGCAGTAGGTTTCTTTGTGTATTTCAATGAAACTTTGAAGAAATGATTCTCTCATGTGTCCCTCAAGGCTCCCAAAGATTGGTCATCCCATCATCAAGGGTGTTTTGTTTACAGTCTATTGGATGTTTACCCTGATTAGGCGAAAATGCCTGAAAACGCCTGTGAGTTTAATTCTTAAATGGTTAATGCTAGAACTTTAAAAACGCAGAACAACACTTTAGTTCACAAGAGCACACTGTGCTTCTCTCCTGGTTCAAGTGTCTCAAAGCTGAATCACTAGGTAGCAAAAGAGTTTCAAACTCACAGAAAAAGCGTTTTAGCCAAATGGAAATAATTCCATGTTTCTTAGCTTGTGGGTACTAGGTTTCTTTGTGTATTTCAATGAAACTCTGACAAAATGATTCTCTCTTGTGCCCCTCATGGCTCCCCAAATTTAGTCAATCCACCATCACGGGTTTTTTGTTTAGAGCCTATTGGATGTTTGCCCTGATTAGGCGAATTTCTCTGAAAACGCCTGTTAGTTTAATTCCTCAGTGGTTAATGCTAGAACTTTGAAAATGCAGAAAAGCACTTCAGATCACAAGAGCACACTGTGCTCCTGTCCTGGTTCAAGTATCTCAAAACTGAATCACTAGTTTGCAAAAGAGATTCAAACTCACAGAAAAGCGTTTTAGTGAGCTGGAAATAATTTCATGTTTCTTAGCTTCTGGGCACTAGGTTTCTTTGGGTATTTCAATGAATCTCTGAAAAAATGATTCGCTCATGTGCCCCTCAAGGCTCCCCATGTTTGGTCATCCCACCATCAAGAGTGTTTTGTTTACAGTCTATTGGATGTTTACCCTGATTAGGCGAAAATGCCTGAAAACACCTGTGAGTTTAATTCTTAAATGGTTAACGCTATTACTTCAAAAACGCAGAAAAACACTTTAGTTCACAAGAGCACACTGTGCTTCTCTCCTGGTTCAAGTATCTCAAAGCTGAATCACTAGGTAGCAAAAGAGTTTCAAACTCACAGAAAAGCGATTTAGCCAACTGGAAATAATTTCATGTTTCTTAGCTTCTGGAAACTAGGTTTCTTTGTGTATTGCAATGAAACTATGACAAAATGATTCTCTCTTGTGCCCCTCATGGCTCCCCAAATTTGGTCATCCCCACGATCACGGGTTTTTTGTATAGAGCCTATTGGATGTTTACCCTGATTAGGCGAATTTCACTGAAAACGCCTGTTAGTTTAATTCCTCAGTGGTTAATGCTAGAACTTTGAAAATGCAGAAAAGCACTTCAGATCACAAGAGCACACTGTGCTTCTTTCCTGGTTCAAGTATCTCAAAGCTGAATCACTAGGTAACAAAAGAGTTTCAAACTCACAGAAAAGCGTTTTAGAGAACTGGAAATAATTCCATGTTTCTTAGCTTCTGGGAACTAGGTTTCTTTGTGTATTTCAATGAAACTCTGAAAAAATGACTCTCTCATGTGCCCCTCAATGCTGCCCATGTTTGGTCATCCCACCATCAAGGGTGTTTTGTTTACAGTCTATTGGATGTTTACCCTGATTAGGCAAAAATGCCTGAAAACGCCTGTGAGTTTAATTCTTAAATGGTTAATGCTATTACTTTAAAAACGCAGAAAAACACTTTAGTTCACAAGAGCACACTGTGCTTCTCTCCTGGTTCAAGTATCTCAAAGCTGAATCAGTAGGTAGCAAAAGAGTTTTAAACTCACAGAAAAGCGTTTTAGCCAACTTTAAATAATTCCATGTTTCTTAGCTTGTGGGTACTAGGTTTCTTTGTGTATTTCAATGAAACTCTGACAAAATGATTCTCTCTTGTGCCCCTCATGGTTCCCCAAATTTGGTCAATCCACCATCTCGGGTTTTTTGTTTAGAGCCTATTGGATGTTTTCCCTGATTAGGCGAAATTCACTGAAAACGCCTGTAGTTTAATTCTTCAATGGTTAATGCTAGAACTTTGAAAATGCAGATAAGCACTTCATATCACAAGAGCACAAGGTGCTTCTGTCCTAGTTCAAGTATCTCAAAGCTGAATCACTAGGTAGCAAAAGAGTTTCAAACTCACAGAAAAGCGTTTTAGCCAACTGGAAATAATTCCATGTTTCTTAGCTTGTGGGTATTAGGTTTCTTTGTGTATTTCAATGAAACTCTGACAAAATGATTCTCTCTTGTGCCCCTCATGGCTCCCCAAGTTTGGTCAATCCACCATCACGGGTTTTTTATTTAGAGCCTATTGGATATTTACCCTGATTAGGCGAATTTCACTGAAAACGCCTGTTAGTTTAATTCCTCAATGGTTAATGCTAGAACTTTGAAAATGCAGAAAAGCACTTTATATCACAACAGCACACTGTGCTCCTGTCCTGGTTCAAGTATCTCAAAACTGAATCACTAGTTAGCAAAAGAGTTTTCAAACTCACAGAAAAGCGTTTTAGCCAAATGGAAATAATTCCATGTTTCTTAGCTTGTGGGTACTAGGTTTCTTTGTGTATTTCAATGAAACTCTGACAAAATGATTCTCTCTTGTGCCCCTCATGGCTCCCCAAATTTCGTCAATCCACCATCACGGGTTTTTTGTTTAGAGCCTATTGGATGTTTACCCTGATTAGGCGAATTTCACTGAAAACGCCTGTTAGTTTAATTCCTCAGTGGTTAATGCTAGAACTTTGAAAATGCAGAAAAGCACTTCAGATCACAAGAGCACACTGTGCTCCTGTCCTGGTTCAAGTATCTCAAAACTGAATCACTAGTTTGCAAAAGAGATTCAAACTCACAGAAAAGCGTTTTAGTGAGCTGGAAATAATTTCATGTTTCTTAGCTTCTGGGCACTAGGTTTCTTTGGGTATTTCAATGAATCTCTGAAAAAATGATTCGCTCATGTGCCCCTCAAGGCTCCCCATGTTTGGTCATCCCACCATCAAGAGTGTTTTGTTTACAGTCTATTGGATGTTTACCCTGATTAGGCGAAAATGCCTGAAAACGCCTGTGAGTTTAATTCTTAAATGGTTAATGCTATTACTTTAAAAACGCAGAAAAACACTTTAGTTCACAAGAGCACACTGTGCTTCTCTCCTGGTTCAAGTATCTCAAAGCTGAATCACTAGGTAACAAAAGAGTTTCAAACTCACAGAAAAGCGTTTTAGCGAACTGTAAATAATTCCATGTTTCTTCGCTTCTGTGCAGTAGGTTTCTTTGTGTATTTCAATGAAACTTTGAAGAAATGATTCTCTCATGTGTCCCTCAAGGCTCCCAAAGTTTGGTCATCCCATCATCAAGGGTGTTTTGTTTACAGTCTATTGGATGTTTACCCTGATTAGGCGAAAATGCCTGAAAACGCCTGTGAGTTTAATTCTTAAATGGTTAATGCTATTACTTTAAAAACGCAGAACAACACTTTAGTTCACAAGAGCACTCTGTGCTTCTCTCCTGGTTAAAGTGTCTCAAAGCTGAATCACTAGGTAGCAAAAGAGTTTCAAACTCACAGAAAAGCGTTTTAGCCAAATGGAAATAATTCCATGTTTCTTAGCTTCTGGGAACTAGATTTCTTTGTGTATTGCAATGAAACTCTGACAAAATGATTCTCTCTTGTGCCCCTCATGGCTCCCCAAATTTGGTCATCCCACGATCACGGGTTTTTTGTATAGAGCCTATTGGATGTTTACCCTGATTAGGCGAATTTCACTGAAAACGCCTGTTAGTTTAATTCCTCAGTGGTTAATGCTAGAACTTTGAAAATGCAGAAAAGCACTTCAGATCACAAGAGCACACTGTGCTTCTTTCCTGGTTCAAGTATCTCAAAGCTGAATCACTAGGTAACAAAAGAGTTTCAAACTCACAGAAAAGTGTTTTAGAGAACTGGAAATAATTCCATGTTTCTTAGCTTCTGGGAACTAGGTTTCTTTGTGTATTTCAATGAAACTCTGAAAAAATGACTCTCTCATGTGCCCCTCAATGCTGCCCATGTTTGGTCATCCCACCATCAAGGGTGTTTTGTTTACAGTCTATTGGATGTTTACCCTGATTAGGCGAAAATGCCTGAAAACGCCTGTGAGTTTAATTCTTAAATGGTTAATGCTATTACTTTAAAAACGCAGAAAAACACTTTAGTTCACAAGAGCACACTGTGCTTCTCTCCTGGTTCAAGTATCTCAAAGCTGAATCACTAGGTAGCAAAAGAGTTTTAAACTCACAGAAAAGCGTTTTAGCCAACTTTAAATAATTCCATGTTTCTTAGCTTGTGGGTACTAGGTTTCTTTGTGTATTTCAATGAAACTCTGACAAAATGATTCTCTCTTGTGCCCCTCATGGTTCCCCAAGTTTGGTCAATCCACCATCTCGGGTTTTTTGTTTAGAGCCTATTGGATGTTTTCCCTGATTAGGCGAAATTCACTGAAAACGCCTGTAGTTTAATTCTTCAATGGTTAATGCTAGAACTTTGAAAATGCAGAAAAGCACTTCATATCACAACAGCACACTGTGCTCCTGTCCTGGTTCAAGTATCTCAAAACTGAATCACTAGTTAGCAAAAGAGTTTCAAACTCACAGAAAAGCGTTTTAGCCAAATGGAAATAATTCCATGTTCTTAGCCTGTGGGTACTAGGTTTCTTTGTGTATTTCAATAAACTCTGACAAAATGATTCTCTCTTGTGCCCCTCATGGCTCCCCAAATTTCGTCAATCCACCATCATGGGTTTTTTGTTTAGAGCCTATTGGATGTTTACCCTGATTAGGCGAATTTCACTGAAAACGCCTGTTAGTTTAATTCCTCAATGGTTAATGTTAGAACTTTGAAAATGCAGAAAAGCACTTCAGATCACAAGAGCACACTGTGCTCCTGTCCTGGTTCAAGTATCTCAAAACTGAATCACTAGTTTGCAAAAGAGATTCAAACTCACAGAAAAGCGTTTTAGTGAGCTGGAAATAATTTCATGTTTCTTAGCTTCTGGGCACTAGGTTTCTTTGGGTATTTCAATGAATCTCTGAAAAAATGATTCGCTCATGTGCCCCTCAAGGCTCCCCATGTTTGGTCATCCCACCATCAAGAGTGTTTTGTTTACAGTCTATTGGATGTTTACCCTGATTAGGCGAAAATGCCTGAAAACGCCTGTGAGTTTAATTCTTAAATGGTTAATGCTAGAACTTTAAAAACGCAGAACAACACTTTAGTTCACAAGAGCACTCTGTTCTTCTCTCCTGGTTCAAGTGTCTCAAAGCTGAATCACTAGGTAGCAAAAGAGTTTCAAACTCACACAAAAGCGTTTTAGCCAAATGGAAATAATTCCATGTTTCTTAGCTTGTGGGTACTAGGTTTCTTTGTGTATTTCAATGAAACTCTGACAAAATGATTCTCTATCTTGTGCCCCTCATGGTTCCCCAAATTTGGTCAATCCACCATCACGGGTTTTTTGTTTAGAGCCTATTGGATGTTTTCCCTGGTTAGGCGAAATTCACTGAAAATGCCTGTAGTTTTAATTCTTCAATGGTTAATGCTAGAACTTTGAAAATGCAGAAAAGCACTTCAGATCACAAAAGCACACTGTGCTTCTTTCCTGGTTCAAGTATCTCAAAGCTGACTCACTAGGTAGCAAAAGAGTTTCAAACTCACAGAAAAGCGATTTAGCCAACTGGAAATAATTCCATGTTTCTTAGCTTCTGGGAACTAGGTTTCTTTGTGTATTGCAATGAAACTCTGAAAAAATGATTCTCTCTTGTGCCCCTCATGGCTCCCCAAATTTGGTCATCCCACGATCACGGGTTTTTTGTATAGAGCCTATTGGATGTTTACCCTGATTAGGCGAATTTCACTGAAAACGCCTGTTAGTTTAATTCCTCAGTGGTTAATGCTAGAACTTTGAAAATGCAGAAAAGCACTTCAAATCACAAGAGCACACTGTGCTTCTTTCCTGGTTCAAGTATCTCAAAGCTGAATCACTAGGTAACAAAAGAGTTTCAAACTCACAAAAAAGCGTTTTAGAGAACTGGAAATAATTCCATGTTTCTTAGCTTCTGGGAACTAGGTTTCTTTGTGTATTTCAATGAAACTCTGAAAAAATGACTCTCTCATGTGCCCCTCAATGCTGCCCATGTTTGGTCATCCCACCATCAACGGTGTTTTGTTTACAGTCTATTGGATGTTTACCCTGATTAGGCGAAAATGCCTGAAAACGCCTGTGAGTTTAATTCTTAAATGGTTAATGCTATTACTTTAAAAACGCAGAAAAACACTTTAGTTCACAAGAGCACACTGTGCTTCTCTCCTTGTTCAAGTATCTCAAAGCTGAATCACTAGGTAGCAAAAGAGTTTTAAACTCACAGAAAAGCGTTTTAGCCAACTTTAAATAATTCCATGTTTCTTAGCTTGTGGGTACTAGGTTTCTTTGTGTATTTCAATGAAACTCTGACAAAATGATTCTCTCTTGTGCCCCTCATGGTTCCCCAAATTTGGTCAATCCACCATCTCGGGTTTTTTGTTTAGAGCCTATTGGATGTTTTCCCTGATTAGGCGAAATTCACTGAAAACGCCTGTAGTTTAATTCTTCAATGGTTAATGCTAGAACTTTGAAAATGCAGATAAGCACTTCATATCACAAGAGCACAAGGTGCTTCTGTCCTAGTTCAAGTATCTCAAAGCTGAATCACTAGGTAGCAAAAGAGTTTCAAACTCACAGAAAAGTGTTTTAGCCAACTGGAAATAATTCCATGTTTCTTAGCTTGTGGGTATTAGGTTTCTTTGTGTATTTCAATGAAACTCTGACAAAATGATTCTCTCTTGTGCTCCTCATGGCTCCCCAAGTTTGGTCAATCCACCATCACGGGTTTTTTGTCTAGAGCCTATTGGATATTTACCCTGATTAGGCGAATTTCACTGAAAACGCCTGTTAGTTTAATTCCTCAATGGTTAATGCTAGAACTTTGAAAATGCAGAAAAGCACTTTATATCACAACAGCACACTGTGCTCCTGTCCTGGTTCAAGTATCTCAAAACTGAATCACTAGTTAGCAAAAGAGTTTTCAAACTCACAGAAAAGCGTTTTAGCCAAATGGAAATAATTCCATGTTTCTTAGCTTGTGGGTACTAGGTTTCTTTGTGTATTTCAATGAAACTCTGACAAAATGATTCTCTCTTGTGCCCCTCATGGCTCCCCAAATTTAGTCAATCCACCATCACGGGTTTTTTGTTTAGAGCCTATTGGATGTTTACCCTGATTAGGCGAATTTCACTGAAAACGCCTGTTAGTTTAATTCCTCAATAGTTAATGCTAGAACTTTGAAAATGCAGAAAAGCACTTCATATCACAACAGCACACTGTGCTCCTGTCCTGGTTCAAGTATCTCAGAACTGAATCACTAGTTAGCAAAAGAGTTTCAAACTCACAGAAAAGCGTTTTAGCCAAATGGAAATAATTCCATGTTTCTTAGCTTGTGGGTACTAGGTTTCTTTGTGTATTTCAATGAAACTCTGACAAAATGATTCTCGTCTTGTGCCCCTCATGGCTCCCCAAATTTAGTCAATCCACCATCACGGGTTTTTTGTTTAGAGCCTACTGGATGTTTACCCTGATTAGGCGAATTTCACTGAAAACGCCTGTTAGTTTAATTCCTCAATGGTTAATGATTGAACTTTGAAAATGCAGAAAAGCACTTCAGATCACAAGAGCACACTGTGCTTCTTTCCTGGTTCAAGTATCTCAAAGCTGAATCACTAGGTAAAAAAAGAGTTTCAAACTCACAGAAAAGTGTTTTAGAGAACTGTAAATCATTCCATGTTTCTTAGCCTCTGGGCAGTAGGTTTCTTTGTGTATTTCAATGAAACTTTGAAGAAATGATTCTCTCATGTGTCACTCAAGGCTCCCAAATATTGGTCATCCCATCATCAAGGGTGTTTTGTTTACAGTCTATTGGATGTTTACCCTGATTAGGCGAAAATGCCTGAAAACGCCTGTGAGTTTAATTCTTAAATGGTTAATGCTAGAACTTTAAAAACGCAGAACAACACTTTAGTTCACAAGAGCACTCTGTGCTTCTCTCCTGGTTCAAGTGTCTCAAAGCTGAATCACTAGGTAGCAAAAGAGTTTCAAACTCACAGAAAAGCGTTTTAGCCAAATGGAAATAATTCCATGTTTCTTAGCTTGTGGGTACTAGGTTTCTTTGTGTATTTCAATGAAACTCTGACAAAATGATTCTCTCTTGTGCCCCTCATGGTTCCCCAAATTTGGTCAATCCACCATCAGGGGTTTTTTGTTTAGAGCCTATTGGATGTTTTCCCTGGTTAGGCGAAATTCACTGAAAATGCCTGTAATTTAATTCTTCAATGGTTAATGCTAGAACTTTGAAAATGCAGAAAAGCACTTCAGATCACAAAAGCACACTGTGCTTCTTTCCTGGTTCAAGTATCTCAAAGCTGACTCACTAGGTAGCAAAGAGTTTCAAACTCACAGAAAAGCGATTTAGCCAACTGGAAATAATTCCATGTTTCTTAGCTTCTGGGAACTAGGTTTCTTTGTGTATTGCAATGAAACTCTGAAAAAATGATTTCTCTCTTGTGCCCCTCATGGCTCCCCAAATTTGGTCATCCCACGATCACGGGTTTTTTGTATAGAGCCTATTGGATGTTTACCCTGATTAGGCGAATTTCACTGAAAACGCCTGTTAGTTTAATTCCTCAGTGGTTAATGCTAGAACTTTGAAAATGCAGAAAAGCACTTCAAATCACAAGAGCACACTGTGCTTCTTTCCTGGTTCAAGTATCTCAAAGCTGAATCACTAGGTAACAAAAGAGTTTCAAACTCACAAAAAAGCGTTTTAGAGAACTGGAAATAATTCCATGTTTCTTAGCTTCTGGGAACTAGGTTTCTTTGTGTATTTCAATGAAACTCTGAAAAAATGACTCTCTCATGTGCCCCTCAATGCTGCCCATGTTTGGTCATCCCCACCATCAACGGTGTTTTGTTTACAGTCTATTGGATGTTTACCCTGATTAGGCGAAAATGCCTGAAAACGCCTGTGAGTTTAATTCTTAAATGGTTAATGCTATTACTTTAAAAACGCAGAAAAACACTTTAGTTCACAAGAGCACACTGTGCTTCTCTCCTTGTTCAAGTATCTCAAAGCTGAATCACTAGGTAGCAAAAGAGTTTTAAACTCACAGAAAAGCGTTTTAGCCAACTTTAAATAATTCCATGTTTCTTAGCTTGTGGGTACTAGGTTTCTTTGTGTATTTCAATGAAACTCTGACAAAATGATTCTCTCTTGTGCCCCTCATGGTTCCCCAAATTTGGTCAATCCACCATCTCGGGTTTTTTGTTTAGAGCCTATTGGATGTTTTCCCTGATTAGGCGAAATTCACTGAAAACGCCTGTAGTTTAATTCTTCAATGGTTAATGCTAGAACTTTGAAAATGCAGATAAGCACTTCATATCACAAGAGCACAAGGTGCTTCTGTCCTAGTTCAAGTATCTCAAAGCTGAATCACTAGGTAGCAAAAGAGTTTCAAACTCACAGAAAAGTGTTTTAGCCAACTGGAAATAATTCCATGTTTCTTAGCTTGTGGGTATTAGGTTTCTTTGTGTATTTCAATGAAACTCTGACAAAATGATTCTCTCTTGTTCCCCTCATGGCTCCCCAAGTTTGGTCAATCCACCATCACGGGTTTTTTGTCTAGAGCCTATTGGATATTTACCCTGATTAGGCGAATTTCACTGAAAACGCCTGTTAGTTTAATTCCTCAATGGTTAATGCTAGAACTTTGAAAATGCAGAAAAGCACTTCATATCACAACAGCACACTGTGCTCCTGTCCTGGTTCAAGTATCTCAAAACTGAATCACTAGTTAGCAAAAGAGTTTCAAACTCACAGAAAAGCGTTTTAGCCAAATGGAAATAATTCCATGTTTCTTAGCTTGTGGGTACTAGGTTTCTTTGTGTATTTCAATGAAACTCTGACAAAATGATTCTCTCTTGTGCCCCTCATGGCTCCCCAAATTTAGTCAATCCACCATCACGGGTTTTTTGTTTAGAGCCTATTGGATGTTTACCCTGATTAGGCGAATTTCACTGAAAACGCCTGTTAGTTTAATTCCTCAATAGTTAATGCTAGAACTTTGAAAATGCAGAAAAGCACTTCATATCACAACAGCACACTGTGCTCCTGTCCTGGTTCAAGTATCTCAGAACTGAATCACTAGTTAGCAAAAGAGTTTCAAACTCACAGAAAAGCGTTTTAGCCAAATGGAAATAATTCCATGTTTTCTTAGCTTGTGGGTACTAGGTTTCTTTGTGTATTTCAATGAAACTCTGACAAAATGATTCTCTCTTGTGCCCCTCATGGCTCCCCAAATTTAGTCAATCCACCATCATGGGTTTTTTGTTTAGAGCCTACTGGATGTTTACCCTGATTAGGCGAATTTCACTGAAAACGCCTGTTAGTTTAATTCCTCAATGGTTAATGATTGAACTTTGAAAATGCAGAAAAGCACTTCAGATCACAAGAGCACACTGTGCTTCTTTCCTGGTTCAGGTATCTCAAAGCTGAATCACTAGGTAACAAAAGAGTTTCAAACTCACAGAAAAGTGTTTTAGAGAACTGTAAATCATTCCATGTTTCTTAGCCTCTGGGCAGTAGGTTTCTTTGTGTATTTCAATGAAACTTTGAAGAAATGATTCTCTCATGTGTCCCTCAAGGCTCCCAAAGATTGGTCATCCCATCATCAAGGGTTTTTTGTTTACAGTCTATTGGATGTTTACCCTGATTAGGCGAAAATGCCTGAAAACGCCTGTGAGTTTAATTCTTAAATGGTTAATGCTAGAACTTTAAAAACGCAGAACAACACTTTAGTTCACAAGAGCACTCTGTGCTTCTCTCCTGGTTCAAGTGTCTCAAAGCTGAATCACTAGGTAGCAAAAGAGTTTCAAACTCACAGAAAAGCGTTTTAGCCAAATGGAAATAATTCCATGTTTCTTAGCTTGTGGGTACTAGGTTTCTTTGTGTATTTCAATGAAACTCTGACAAAATGATTCTCTCTTGTGCCCCTCATGGTTCCCCAAATTTGGTCAATCCACCATCACGGGTTTTTTGTTTAGAGCCTATTGGATGTTTTCCCTGGTTAGGCGAAATTCACTGAAAATGCCTGTAGTTTAATTCTTCAATGGTTAATGCTAGAACTTTGAAAATGCAGAAAAGCACTTCAGATCACAAAAGCACACTGTGCTTCTTTCCTGGTTCAAGTATCTCAAAGCTGACTCACTAGGTAGCAAAAGAGTTTCAAACTCACAGAAAAGCGATTTAGCCAACTGGAAATAATTCCATGTTTCTTAGCTTCTGGGAACTAGGTTTCTTTGTGTATTGCAATGAAACTCTGACAAAATGATTCTCTCTTGTGCCCCTCATGGCTCCCCAAATTTGGTCATCCCACGATCACGGGTTTTTTGTATAGAGCCTATTGGATGTTTACCCTGATTAGGCGAATTTCACTGAAAACGCCTGTTAGTTTAATTCCTCAATGGTTAATGGTAGAACTTTGAAAATGCAGAAAAGCACTTCATATCACAACAGCACACTGTGCTCCTGTCCTGGTTCAAGTATCTCAAAACTGAATCACTAGTTAGCAAAAGAGTTTCAAACTCACAGAAAAGCGTTTTAGCCAAATGGAAATAATTCCATGTTTCTTAGCCTTTGGGTACTAGGTTTCTTTGTGTATTTCAAAGAAACTCTGACAAAATGATTCTCTCTTGTGCCCCTCATGGCTCCCCAAATTTCGTCAATCCACCATCACGGGTTTTTTGTTTAGAGCCTATTGGATGTTTACCCTGATTAGGCGAATTTCACTGAAAACGCCTGTTAGTTTAATTCCTCAATGGTTAATGTTAGAACTTTGAAAATGCAGAAAAGCACTTCAGATCACAAGAGCACACTGTGCTCCTGTCCTGGTTCAAGTATCTCAAAACTGAATCACTAGTTTGCAAAAGAGATTCAAACTCACAGAAAAGCGTTTTAGTGAGCTGGAAATAATTTCATGTTTCTTAGCTTCTGGGCACTAGGTTTCTTTGGGTATTTCAATGAATCTCTGAAAAAATGATTCGCTCATGTGCCCCTCAAGGCTCCCCATGTTTGGTCATCCCACCATCAAGAGTGTTTTGTTTACAGTCTATTGGATGTTTACCCTGATTAGGCGAAAATGCCTGAAAACGCCTGTGAGTTTAATTCTTAAATGGTTAACGCTATTACTTTAAAAACGCAGAAAAACACTTTAGTTCACAAGAGCACACTGTGCTTCTCTCCTGGTTCAAGTATCTCAAAGCTGAATCACTAGGTAGCAAAAGAGTTTTAAACTCACAGAAAAGCGTTTTAGCCAACTTTAAATAATTCCATGTTTCTTAGCTTCTGGGAACTAGGTTTCTTTGTGTATTGCAATGAAACTATGACAAAATGATTCTCTCTTGTGCCCCTCATGGCTCCCCAAATTTGGTCATCCCACGATCACGGGTTTTTTGTATAGAGCCTATTGGATGTTTACCCTGATTAGGCGAATTTCACTGAAAACGCCTGTTAGTTTAATTCCTCAGTGGTTAATGCTAGAACTTTGAAAAATGCAGAAAAGCACTTCAGATCACAACAAGAGCACACTGTGCTTCTTTCCTGGTTCAAGTATCTCAAAGCTGAATCACTAGGTAACAAAAGAGTTTCAAACTCACAGAAAAGCGTTTTAGAGAACTGGAAATAATTCCATGTTTCTTAGCTTCTGGGAACTAGGTTTCTTTGTGTATTTCAATGAAACTCTGAAAAAATGACTCTCTCATGTGCCCCTCAATGCTGCCCATGTTTGGTCATCCCACCATCAAGGGTGTTTTGTTTACAGTCTATTGGATGTTTACCCTGATTAGGCGAAAATGCCTGAAAACGCCTGTGAGTTTAATTCTTAAATGGTTAACGCTATTACTTTAAAAACGCAGAAAAACACTTTAGTTCACAAGAGCACACTGTGCTTCTCTCCTGGTTCAAGTATCTCAAAGCTGAATCACTAGGTAGCAAAAGAGTTTTAAACTCACAGAAAAGCGTTTTAGCGAACTGGAAATAATTCCATGTTTCTTAGCTTCTGTGCAGTAGGTTTCTTTGTGTATTTCAATGAAACTTTGAAGAAATGATTCTCTCATGTGTCCCTCAAGGCTCCCAAATATTGGTCATCCCATCATCAAGGGTGTTTTGTTTACAGTCTATTGGATGTTTACCCTGATTAGGCGAAAATGCCTGAAAACGCCTGTGAGTTTAATTCTTAAATGGTTAATGCTAGAACTTTAAAAACGCAGAACAACACTTTAGTTCACAAGAGCACTCTGTGCTTCTCTCCTGGTTCAAGTGTCTCAAAGCTGAATCACTAGGTAGCAAAAGAGTTTCAAACTCACAGAAAAGTGTTTTAGCCAAATGGAAATAATTCCATGTTTCTTAGCTTGTGGGTACTAGGTTTCTTTGTGTATTTCAATGAAACTCTGAGAAAATGATTCTCTCTTGTGCCCCTCATGGCTCCCCAAATTTAGTCAATCCACCATCACGGGTTTTTTGTTTAGAGCCTATTGGATGTTTACCCTGATTAGGCGAATTTCACTGAAAAACGCCTGTTAGTTTAATTCCTCAATGGTTAATGCTAGAACTTTGAAAATGCAGAAAAGCACTTCATATCACAACAGCACACTGTGCTCCTGTCCTGGTTCAAGTATCTCAAAACTGAATCACTAGTTAGCAAAAGAGTTTTCAAACTCACAGAAAAGCGTTTTAGCCAAATGGAAATAATTCCATGTTTCTTAGCTTGTGGGCACTAGGTTTCTTTGTGTATTTCAATGAAACTCTGACAAAATGATTCTCTCATGTGCTCCTCAAGGCTCCCCAAGTTTGGTCATCCCACCATCAAGGTTGTTTTGTTCACAGTCTATTTCATGTTCACCCTGATTAGGCGAAAATGCCTGAAAACGCCTGTGAGTTTAATTCTTAAATGGTTAATGCTAGAACTTTAAAAACGCAGAAAAACACTTTAGTTCACAAGAGCACACTGTGCTTTTGTCCTGGTTCAAGTATCTCAAAGCTGAATCACTAGGTAGCAAAAGAGTTTCAAACTCACAAAAGCATTTTAGCCAACTGGAAATAATTCCATGTTTCTTAGCTTGTGGGTACCAGGTTTCTTTGTGTATTTCAATGAAACTCTGACAAAATGATTCTCTCTCTTGTGCCCCTCATGGCTCCCCAAATTTGGTCAATCCACCATCACCGGTTTTTTGTTTAGAGCCTATTGGATGTTTACCCTGATTAGGCGAATATCACTGAAAGTGCCTATAGATTAATTCCTCAATGGTTAATGCTAGAACTTTGAAAATGCAGAAAACCACTTCAGATCACAAGAGCACACTGTGCTCCTGTCCTGGTTCAAGTATCTCAAAGCTGAATCACTAGGTAGCAAAAGAGTTTCAAACTCACAGAAAAGCGATTTAGCCAACTGGAAATAGTTCCATGTTTCTTAGCTTCTGGGAACTAAGTTTCTTTGTGTATTTCAATGAAACTCTGACAAAATGATTCTCTCTTGTGCCCCTCATGGCTCCCCAAATTTGGTCATCCCACGATCACGGGTTTTTTGTATAGAGCCTATTGGATATTTACCCTGATTAGGCGAATTTCACTGAAAACGCCTGTAGTTTAATTCCTCAATGGTTAATGCTAGAAATTCGGATATGCAGAAAAGCACTTCCGATCACAAGAGCACACTGTGCTTCTGTCCTGGTTCAAGTATCTCAAAGCTGAGTCTCTAGGTAGCAAAAGAGTTTCAAACTCACAGAAAAGCGTTTTAGTGAAATGGAAATAATTCCATGTTTCTTAGCTTCTGGGCACTAGGTTTCTTTGTGTATTTCAATGAAACTCTGAAAAAATGATTTGCTCATGTGCCCCTCAAGGCTCCCCAAGTGTGGTCATCCCACCATCAAGGGTGTTTTGTTTACAGTCTATTGGATGTTTTACCCTGATTAGGCAACAATGCCTGAAAACGCCTGTGAGTTTAATTCTTAAATGGTTAATGCTAGAACTTTAAAAACACAGAACAACACTTTAGTTCACAAGAGCACACTGTGCTTCTCTCCTGGTTCAAGTATCTCAAAGCTGAATCACTAGGTAGCAAAAGAGTTTCAAACTCACAGAAAAGCGTTTTAGCCAACTGGAAATAATTCCATGTTTCTTAGCTTCTGGGAACTAGGTTTCTTTGTGTATTTCAATGAAACTCTGACAAAATGATTCTCTCTTGTGCCCCTCATGGCTCCCCAAGTTTGGTCAATCCACCATCACAGGTTTTTTGTTTAGAGCCTATTGGATATTTACCCTGATTAGGCGAATTTCACTGAAAACGCCTGTAGATTAATTTTTCAATGGTTAATGCTAGAACTTTGAAAATGCAGAAAAGCTTTTCAGATCACAAGAGCACACTGTGCTTCTGTCCTGGTTCAAGTATCTCAAAGCTGAATCACTAGGTAGCAAAAGAGTTTCAAACTCAAAGAAAAGCGATTTAGCCAACTGGAAATAATTCCATGTTTCTTAGCTTCTGGGTACTAGGTTTCTTTGTGTATTTCAGTGAAACTCTGACAAAATGATTCTATCCTGTGCACCTCATGGCTCCCCAAATTTGGTCATCCCACCATCACGGGTTTTTTATTTAGAGCCTTTTGGATATTTACCCTGATTAGGCGAATTTCACTGAAAACGCCTGTAGTTAAATTCCTCAATGGTTAAAGCTAAAACTTTGAAAAAGCAGAAAAGCACTTCATATCACAAGAGCACACTGTCCTTCTGTCCTGGTTCAAGTATCTCAAAGCTGAATCACTAGGTAACAAAAGAGTTTCAAACTCACAGAAAAGCGATTTAGCCAACTGGAAATAATTCCATGTTTCTTAGCTTCTGGGCACAAGGTTTCTTTGTGTATTTCAATGAAACTCTGAAAAAATGATTCTCTCATGTGCCCCTCCAGGCTCCCCAAGTTTGGTCATCCCACCATCAAGGGTGTTTTGTTTTAGAGCCTATTGGATATTTACCCTGATTAGGCGAATTTCACTGAAAATGCCTGTAGTTTAATTCTTCAATGGTTAAAGCTAGAACTTTGAAAAAGCAGAAAAGCACTTCATATGACAAGAGCACACTGTGCTTCTGTCCTGGTTCAAGTATCTCAAAGCTGAATCACTAGGTAACAAAAGAGTTTCAAACTCACAGAAAAGCGTTTTAGCGAACTGGATATAATTCCATGTTTCTTAGCTTCTGTGCAGTAGGTTTCTTTGTGTATTTCAATGAAACTTTGAAGAAATGATTCTCTCAAGTGTCCCTCAAGGCTCCCAAAGATTGGTCATCCCATCATCAAGGGTGTTTTGTTTACAGTCTATTGGATGTTTACCCTGATTAGGCAAAAATGCCTGAAAACGCCTGTGAGTTTAATTCTTAAATGGTTAATGCTAGAACTTTAAAAACACAGAAAAGCACTTCAGATCACAAGAGCACACTGTGCTTCTGTCCTGGTTCAAGTATCTCAAAGCTGAATCACTAGGTAGCAAAAGAGTTTCAAACTCACAGAAAAGCGTTTTAGCCAACTGGAAATAATTCCATGTTTCTTAGCTTCTGGGAACTAGGTTTCTTTGTGTATTTCAATGAAACTCTGACAAAATGATTCTCTCTTGTGCCCCTCATGGCTCCCCAAGTTTGGTCAATCCACCATCACGGGTTTTTTGTTTAGAGCCTATTGGATATTTACCCTGATTAGGCGAATTTCACTGAAAACGCCTGTAGATTAATTTTTCAATGGTTAATGCTAGAACTTTGAAAATGCAGAAAAGCACTTCATATCACAACAGCACACTGTGCTCCTGTCCTGGTTCAAGTATCTCAAAACTGAATCACTAGGTAACAAAAGAGTTTCAAACTCACAGAAAAGCGTTTTAGCGAACTGGAAATAATTCCATGTTTCTTAGCTTCTGGGCACTAGGTTTCTTTGTGTATTTCAATGAAACTCTGAAAAAATGATTTGCTCATGTGCCCCTCAAAGCTCCCCAAGTGTGGTCATCCCACCATCAAGGGTGTTTTGTTTACAGTCTATTGGATGTTTACCCTGATTAGGCGACAATGCCTGAAAACGCCTGTGAGTTTAATTCTTAAATGGTTAATGCTAGAACTTTAAAAACACAGAAAAGCACTTCAGATCACAAGAGCACACTGTGCTTCTGTCCTGGTTCAAGTATCTCAAAGCTGAATCACTAGGTAGCAAAAGAGTTTCAAACTCACAGAAAAGCGTTTTAGCCAACTGGAAATAATTCCATGTTTCTTAGCTTCTGGGAACTAGGTTTCTTTGTGTATTTCAATGAAACTCTGACAAAATGATTCTCTCTTGTGCCCCTCATGGCTCCCCAAGTTTGGTCAATCCACCATCACGGGTTTTTTGTTTAGAGCCTATTGGATATTTACCCTAATTAGGCGAATTTCACTGAAAACGCCTGTAGATTAATTTTTCAATGGTTAATGCTAGAACTTTGAAAATGCAGAAAAGCTTTTCAGATCACAAGAGCACACTGTGCTTCTGTCCTGGTTCAAGTATCTCAAAGCTGAATCACTAGGTAGCAAAAGAGTTTCAAACTCACAGAAAAGCGTTTTAGCCAACTGGAAATAATTCCATGTTTCTTAGCTTGGGTACTAGGTTTCTTTGTGTATTTCAGTGAAACTCTGACAAAATGATTCTATCTTGTGCACCTCATGGTCCCCAAATTTGGTCATCCCACGATCACGGGTTTTTTGTATAGAGCCTATTGCATGTTTACCCTGATTAGGGAATTTCACTGAAAACGCCTGTTAGTTTAATTCCTCAATGGTTAATGCTAGAACTTTGAAAATGCAGAAAAAGCACTTCAGATCACAAGAGCACACTGTGCTTCTTTCCTGGTTCAAGTATCTCAAAGCTGAATCACTAGGTAACAAAAGAGTTTCAAACTCACAGAAAAGCGTTTTAGAGAACTGGAAATAATTCCATGTTTCTTAGCTTCTGGGAACTAGGTTTCTTTGTGTATTTCAATGAAACTCTGAAAAAATGACTCTCTCATGTGCCCCTCAATGCTGCCCATGTTTGGTCATCCCACCATCAAGGGTGTTTTGTTTACAGTCTATTGGATGTTTACCCTGATTAGGCGAAAATGCCTGAAAACGCCTGTGAGTTTAATTCTTAAATGGTTAATGCTATTACTTTAAAAAACGCAGAAAAACACTTTAGTTCACAAGAGCACACTGTGCTTCTCTCCTGGTTCAAGTATCTCAAAGCTGAATCACTAGGTAGCAAAAGAGTTTTAAACTCACAGAAAAGCGTTTTAGCCAACTTTAAATAATTCCATGTTTCTTAGCTTGTGGGTACTAGGTTTCTTTGTGTATTTCAATGAAACTCTGACAAAATGATTCTCTCTTGTGCCCCTCATGGTTCCCCAAATTTGGTCAATCCACCATCTCGGGTTTTTTGTTTAGAGCCTATTGGATGTTTTCCCTGATTAGGCGAAATTCACTGAAACCGCCTGTAGTTTAATTCTTCAATGGTTAATGCTAGAACTTTGAAAATGCAGATAAGCACTTCATATCACAAGAGCACAAGGTGCTTCTGTCCTAGTTCAAGTATCTCAAAGCTGAATCACTAGGTAGCAAAAGAGTTTCAAACTCACAGAAAAGTGTTTTAGCCAACTGGAAATAATTCCATGTTTCTTAGCTTGTGGGTATTAGGTTTCTTTGTGTATTTCAATGAAACTCTGACAAAATGATTCTCTCTTGTGCCCCTCATGGCTCCCCAAGTTTGGTCAATCCACCATCACGGGTTTTTTGTCTAGAGCCTATTGGATATTTACCCTGATTAGGCGAATTTCACTGAAAACGCCTGTTAGTTTAATTCCTCAATGGTTAATGCTAGAACTTTGAAAATGCAGAAAAGCACTTCAGATCACAAGAGCACACTGTGCTTCTTTCCTGGTTCAAGTATCTCAAAGCTGAATCACTAGGTAAAAAAAGAGTTTCAAACTCACAGAAAAGTGTTTTTTAGAGAACTGTAAATCATTCCATGTTTCTTAGCCTCTGGGCAGTAGGTTTCTTTGTGTATTTCAATGAAACTCTGACAAAATGGTTCTCTCATGTGCCCCTCAATGCTGCCCATGTTTGGTCATCCCACCATCAAGGGTGTTTTGTTTACAGTCTATTGGATGTTTTACCCTGATTAGGCGCGAAAATGCCTGAAAACGCCTGTGAGTTTAATTCTTAAATGGTTAATGCTATTACTTTAAAAACGCAGAAAAACACTTTAGTTCACAAGAGCACACTGTGCTTCTCTCCTGGTTCAAGTATCTCAAAGCTGAATCACTAGGTAGCAAAAGAGTTTTAAACTCACAGAAAAGCGTTTTAGCCAACTTTTAAATAATTCCATGTTTCTTAGCTTGTGGGTACTAGGTTTCTTTGTGTATTTCAATGAAACTCTGACAAAAATGATTCTCTCTTGTGCCCCTCATGGTTCCCCAAATTTGGTCAATCCACCATCTCGGGTTTTTTGTTTAGAGCCTATTGGATATTTTCCCTGATTAGGCGAAATTCACTGAAACCGCCTGTAGTTTAATTCTTCAATGGTTAATGCTAGAACTTTGAAAATGCAGATAAGCACTTCATATCACAAGAGCACAAGGTGCTTCTGTCCTAGTTCAAGTATCTCAAAGCTGAATCACTAGGTAGCAAAAGAGTTTCAAACTCACAGAAAACTGTTTTAGCCAACTGGAAATAATTCCATGTTTCTTAGCTTGTGGGTATTAGGTTTCTTTGTGTATTTCAATGAAACTCTGACAAAATGATTCTCTCTTGTGCCCCTCATGGCTCCCCAAGTTTGGTCAATCCACCATCACGGGTTTTTTTGTCTAGAGCCTATTGGATATTTACCCTGATTAGGCGAATTTCACTGAAAACGCCTGTTAGTTTAATTCCTCAATGGTTAATGCTAGAACTTTGAAAATGCAGAAAAGCACTTCAGATCACAAGAGCACACTGTGCTTCTTTCCTGGTTCAAGTATCTCAAGCTGAATCATTAGGTAAAAAAAGAGTTTCAAACTCACAGAAAAGTGTTTTAGAGAACTGTAAATCATTCCATGTTTCTTAGCCTCTGGGCAGTAGGTTTCTTTGTGTATTTCAATGAAACTCTGACAAAATGGTTCTCTCATGTGCCCCTCAATGCTCCCCACGTTTGGTCATCCCACCATCAAGGGTGTTTTGTTTACAGTCTATTGGATGTTCACCCTGATTAGGCGAAAATGCCTGAAAACGCCTGTGGGTTTAATTCTTAAATGGTTAATGCTAGAACTTTAAAAACGCAGAACAACTCTTCAGTTCACAAGAGCACACTGTGCTTCTGTCCTGGTTCAAGTATCTCAAAGCTGAATCACTAGGTAGCAAAAGAGTTTCAAACTCACAGAAAAAGCGATTTAGCCAATTGGAAATAGTTTCCATGTTTCTTAGCTTCTGGGAACTAGGTTTCTTTGTGTATTGCAATGAAACTCTGACAAAATGATTCTCTCTTGTGCCCCTCATGGCTCCCCCAAATTTGGTCATCCCACGATTGCGGGTTTTTTGTTTAGAGCCTATTGGATGTTTACCCTGATTAGGCGAATTTCACTGAAAACGCCTGTTAGTTTAATTCCTCAATGGTTAATGATTGAAATTGAAAATGCAGAAAGCACTTCAGATCACAAGAGCACACTGTGCTTCTTTCCTGATTCAAGTATCTCAAAGCTGAATTACTAGGTAAAAAAAGAGTTTCAAACTCACAGAAAAGTGTTTTAGAGAACTGTAAATCATTCCATGTTTCTTAGCTTCTGGGCAGTAGGTTTCTTTGTGTATTTCAATGAAACTCTGACAAAATGGTTCTCTCATGTGCCCCTCAATGCTCCCCACGTTTGGTCATCCCACCATCAAGGGTGTTTTGTTTACAGTCTATTGGATGTTCACCCTGATTAGGCGAAAATGCCTGAAAACGCCTGTGGGTTTAATTCTTAAATGGTTAATGCTAGAACTTTAAAAACGCAGAACAACTCTTCCGTTCACAAGAGCACACTGTGCTTCTGTCCTGGTTCAAGTATCTCAAAGCTGAATCACTAGGTAGCAAAAGAGTTTCAAACTCACAAAAGCGTTTTAGCCAACTGGAAATAATTCCATGTTTCTTAGCTTGTGGGTACCAGGTTTCTTAGTGTATTTCAATGAAACTCTGAAAAAGTGTTTCTCTCTTGTGCCCCTCATGGCTCCCCAAATTTGGTCAATCCACCATCACGGGTTTTTTGTTTAGAGACTATTGGATGTTTACCCTTATTAGGCGAATTTCACTCAAAACGCCTGTTAGTTTAATACCTAAATGGTTAAGGCTAGAACTTTGAAAATGCAGAAAAGCACTTCAGATCACAAGAGCACACTGTGCTTCTTTCCTGGTTCAAGTATCTCAAAGCTGAATCACTAGGTAACAAAACAGTTTCAAACTCACAGAAAAGCGTTTTAGCGAACTGGAAATAATTCCATGTTTCTTAGCTTCTGGGAACTAAGTTTTTCTTTGTGTATTTCAATGAAACTCTGACAAAAATGATTCTCTCTTGTGCTCCTCATGGCTCCCCAAATTTGGTCATCCCACGATCACGGGTTTTTTTTTTACAGTCTATTGGATGTTTACCCTGATTAGGCGAATTTCACTGAAAACGCCTGTAGTTTAATTCCTCAATGGTTAATGCTAGAACTCTGATATGCAGAAAAGCACTTTCGATCACAAGAGCACACTGTGCTTCTGTCCTGGTTCAAGTATCTCAAAGCTGAATCACTAGGTAGCAAAAGAGTTTCAAACTCACAAAAGCATTTTAGCCAACTGGAAATAATTCCATGTTTCTTAGCTTGTGGGTACCAGGTTTCTTTGTGTATTTCAATGAAACTCTGACAAAATGATTCTCTCTTGAACCCCTCATGGCTCCCCAAATTTGGTCAATCCACCATCACGGGTTTTTTTGTTTAGAGCCTATTGGATGTTTACCCTGATTAGGCGAATATCACTGAAAGTGCCTGTAGTTTTTTAATTCCTCAATGGTTAATGCTAGAACTTTGAAAATGTAGAAAACCACTTCAGATCACAAGAGCACAGTGTGCTCCTGTCCTGGTTCAAGTATCTCAAAGCTGAATCACTAGGTAGCAAAAGAGTTTCAAACTCACAGAAAAGCGATTTAGCCAACTGGAAATAGTTCCATGTTTCTTAGCTTCTGGGAACTAAGTTTCTTTGTGTATTTCAATGAAACTCTGACAAAATGATTCTCTCTTGTGCCCCTCATGGCTCCCCAAATTTTGGTCATCCCACGATCACGGTTTTTTGTATAGAGCCTATTGGATATTTACCCTGATTAGGCGAATTTCACTGAAAACGCCTGTAGTTTAATTCCTCAATGGTTAATGCTAGAACTTCGGATATGCAGAAAAGCACTTCCGATCACAAGAGCACACTGTGCTCCTGTCCTGGTTCAAGTATCTCAAAGCTGAATCACTAGGTAGCAAAAGAGTTTCAAACTCACAGAAAAGCGATTTAGCCAACTAGAAATAGTTCCATGTTTCTTAGCTTCTGGGAACTAAGTTTCTTTGTGTATTTCAATGAAACTCTGAAAAAATGATTTGCTCATGTGCCCCTCAAGGCTCCCCAAGTGTGGTCATCCCCACCATCAAGGGTGTTTTGTTTAACAGTCTATTGATGTTTACCCTGATTAGGCAACAATGCCTGAAAACGCCTGTGAGTTTAATTCTTAAATGGTTAATGCTAGAACTTTAAAAACACAGAACAACACTTTAGTTCACAAGAGCACACTGTGCTTCTCTCCTGGTTCAAGTATCTCAAAGCTGAATCACTAGGTAGCAAAAGAGTTTCAAACTCACAGAAAAGCGTTTTAGTGAAATGGAAATAATTCCATGTTTCATAGCTTGTGGGGTACTAGGTTTCTTTGTGTATTTCAATGAAACTCTGAAAAAATGATTTGCTCATGTGCCCCTCAAGGCTCCCCAAGTGTGGTCATCCCACCATCAAGGGTGTTTTGTTTACAGTCTATTGGATGTTTACCCTGAGTAGGCAACAATGCCTGAAAACGCCTGTGAGTTTAATTCTTAAATGGTTAATGCTAGAACTTTAAAAACACAGAACAACACTTTAGTTCACAAGAGCACACTGTGCTTCTCTCCTGGTTCAAGTATCTCAAAGCTGAATCACTAGGTAGCAAAAGAGTTTCAAACTCACAGAAAAGCGTTTTAGCCAACTGGAAATAATTCCATGTTTCTTAGCTTCTGGGAACTAGGTTTCTTTGTGTATTTCAATGAAACTCTGACAAAATGATTCTCTCTTGTGCCCCTCATGGCTCCCCAAGTTTGGTCAATCCACCATCACAGGTTTTTTGTTTAGAGCCTATTGGACATTTACCCTGATTAGGCGAATTTCACTGAAAACGCCTGTAGATTAATTTTTCAATGGTTAATGCTAGAACTTTGAAAATGCAGAAAAGCTTTTCAGATCACAAGAGCACACTGTGCTTCTGTCCTGGGTTCAAGTATCTCAAAGCTGAATCACTAGGTAGCAAAAGAGTTTCAAACTCACAGAAAAGCGATTTAGCCAACTGGAAATAATTCCATGTTTCTTAGCTTCTGGGTACTAGGTTTCTTTGTGTATTTCAGTGAAAACTCTGACAAAATGATTCTACCTTGTGCACCTCATGGCTCCCCAAATTTGGTCATCCCACCATCACGGGTTTTTTATTTAGAGCCTTTTGGATATTTACCCTGATTAGGCGAATTTCACTGAAAACGCCTGTAGTTAAATTCCTCAATGGTTAAAGCTAAAACTTTGAAAAAGCAGAAAAGCACTTCATATCACAAGAGCACACTGTCCTTCTGTCCTGGTTCAAGTATCTCAAAGCTGAATCACTAGGTAACAAAAGAGTTTCAAACTCACAGAAAAGCGATTTAGCCAACTGGAAATAATTCCATGTTTCTTAGCTTCTGGGCACAAGGTTTCTTTGTGTATTTCAATGAAACTCTGAAAAAATGATTCTCTCATGTGCCCCTCCAGGCTCCCCAAGTTTGGTCATCCCACCATCAAGGGTGTTTTGTTTAGAGCCTATTGGATATTTACCCTGATTAGGCGAATTTCACTGAAAATGCCTGTAGTTTAATTCTTCAATGGTTAAAGCTAGAACTTTGAAAAAGCAGAAAAGCACTTCATATGACAAGAGCACACTGTGCTTCTGTCCTGGTTCAAGTATCTCAAAGCTGAATCACTAGGTAACAAAAGAGTTTCAAACTCACAGAAAAGCGTTTTAGCGAACTGGATATAATTCCATGTTTTCTTAGCTTCTGTGCAGTAGGTTTCTTTGTGTATTTCAATGAAACTTTGAAGAAATGATTCTCTCAAGTGTCCCTCAAGGCTCCCAAAGATTGGTCATCCCGATGATCAAGGGTGTTTGTTTACAGTCTATTGGATGTTTACCCTGATTAGGCAAAAATGCCTGAAAACGCCTGTGAGTTTAATTCTTAAATGGTTAATGCTAGAACTTTAAAAACGCAGAACAACACTTTAGTTCACAAGAGCACACTGTGCTTCTCTCCTGGTTCAAGTGTCTCAAAGCTGAATCACTAGGTAGCAAAAGAGTTTCAAACTCACAGAAAAGCGTTTTAGCCAAATGGAAATAATTCCATGTTTCTTAGCTTGTGGGTACTAGGTTTCTTTGTTTATTTCAATGAAACTCTGACAAAATGATTCTCTCTTGTGCCCCTCATGGCTCCCCAAATTTAGTCAATCCACCATCACGGGTTTTTTTGTTTAGAGCCTATTGATGTTTACCCTGATTAGGCGAATTTCACTGAAAACACCTGTTAATTTAATTCCTCAATGGTTAATGCTAGAACTTTGAAAATGCAGAAAAGCACTTCATATCACAACAGCACACTGTGCTCCTGTCCTGGTTCAAGTATCTCAAAACTGAATCACTAGTTAGCAAAAGAGTTTCAAACTCACAGAAAAGCGTTTTAGCAAACTGGAAATAATTCCATGTTTCTTAGCTTCTGGGCACTAGGTTTCTTTGTGTATTTCAATGAAACTCTGAAAAAATGATTTGCTCATGTGCCCCTCAAGGCTCCCCAAGTGTGGTCATCCCACCATCAAGTGTGTTTTGTTTACAGTCTATTGGATGTTTACCCCTGATTAGGCGACAATGCCTGAAAACGCCTGTGAGTTTAATTCTTAAATGGTTGATGCTAGAAACTTTAAAAACACAGAAAAGCACTTCAGATCACAAGAGCACACTGTGCTTCTGACCCCTTTTCCTGGTTCAAGTATCTCAAAGCTGAATCACTTAGGTAGCAAAAGAGTTTCAAACTCACAAAAGCGTTTTAGCCAACTGGAAATAATTCCATGTTTCTTAGCTTGTGGGTACCCAGGTTTCTTAGTGTATTTCAATGAAACTCTGAAAAAGTGTTTCTCTCTTGTGCCCCTCATGGCTCCCCAAATTTGGTCAATCCACCATCACGGGTTTTTTGTTTAGAGCCTATTGGATGTTTACCCGTATTAGGCGAATTTCACTGAAAACGCCTGTTAGTTTAATACCTCAATGGTTAAGGCTAGAACTTTGAAAATGCAGAAAAGCACTTCAGATCACAAGAGCACACTGTGCTTCTTTCCTGGTTCAAGTATCTCAAAGCTGAATCACTAGGTAACAAAAGAGTTTTCAAACTCACAGAAAAGCGTTTTAGCGAACTGGAAATAATTCCATGTTTCTTAGCTTCTGGGCACTAGGTTTCTTTGTGTATTTCAATGAAACTCTGAAAAAAATGATTCTCTTTATGTGCCCCTCAAGGCTCCCCAAGTTTGGTCATCCCACCATCAAGGGTGTTTTGTTTAAGTCTATTGGATATTTAACCTGATTATGCGAAAATGCCTGAAAAAACGCCTGTGAGTTTAATTCTTAAATGGTTAATGCTAGAACTTTGAAAACGCAGAAAAGCACTTCACATCACAAGAGCACACTGTGCTTCTTTCCTGGTTCAAGTATCTCAAAGCTGAATCACTAGGTAAAAAAAGAGTTTCAAACTCACAGAAAAGCGTTTTTAGCGAACTGTAAATCATTCCATGTTTCTTAGCTTCTGGGCACTAGGTTTCTTTGTTTATTTCAATGAAACTCAGACAAAATGATTCTCTCAAGTGCCCCTCAATGCTCCCCACGTTTGGTCATCCCACCATCAAGGTTGTTTTGTTCACAGTCTATTGGATGTTCACCCTGATTAGGCGAAAATGCCTGAAAACGCCTGTGAGTTTAATTCTTAAATGGTTAATGCTAGAACTTTAAAAACGCAGAACAACACTTCAGTTCACAAGAGCACACTGTGCTTCTGTCCTGGTTCAAGTATCTCAAAGCTGAATCACTAGGTAGCAAAGAGTTTTCAAACTCACAAAAGCATTTTAGCCAACTGGAAATAATTCCCATGTTTCTTAGCTTGTGGGTACCAGGTTTCTTTGTGTATTTCAATGAAACTCTGACAAAATGATTCTCTCTTGTGCCCCTCATGGCTCCCCAAATTTGGTCAATCCACCATCACGGGTTTTTTGTTTAGAGCCTATTGGATGTTTACCCTGATTAGGCGAATTTCACTGAAAGCGCCTGTAGTTTAATTCCTCAATGGTTAATGCTAGAACTTTGAAAATGCAGAAAACCACTTCAGATCACAAGAGCACACTGTGCTCCTGTCCTGGTTCAAGTATCTCAAAGCTGAATCACTAGGTAGCAAAAGAGTTTCAAACTCACAGAAAAGCGATTTAGCCAACTGGAAATAGTTTCCATGTTTTTCTTAGCTTCTGGGAACTAAGTTTCTTTGTGTATTTCAATGAAACTCTGACAAAATGATTCTCTCTTGTGCCCCTCATGGCTCCCCAAATTTGGTCATCCCACGATCACGGGTTTTTTTTTTTTACAGTCTATTTGGATGTTTAACCCTGATTAGGTTAATAGGCGAATTTCACTGAAAACGCCTGTAGTTTAATTCCTCAATGGTTAATGCTAGAACTTCGGATATGCAGAAAAGCACTTCCGATCACAAGAGCACACTGTGCTTCTGTCCTGGTTCAAGTATCTCAAAGCTGAGTCTCTAGGTAGCAAAAGAGTTTCAAACTCACAGAAAAGCGTTTTAGTGAAATGGAAATAATTCCATGTTTCTTAGCTTCTGGGCACTAGGTTTCTTTGTGTATTTCAATGAAACTCTGACAAAATGATTCTCTCATGTGCTCCTCAAGGCTCCCCAAGTTTGGTCATCCCACCATCACAAGGGTGTTTTGTTTACAGTGCTATTGGATGTTTACCCTGATTAGGCGAAAATGCCTGAAAACGCCTGTGAGTTTAATTCTTAAATGGTTAAATGCTAGAACTTTAAAAACGCAGAACAACACTTTAGTTCACAAGAGCACACTGTGCTTCTGTCCTGGTTCAAGTATCTCAAAGCTGAATCACTAGGTAGCAAAAAGAGGTTCAAACTCAAATAAAAGCGATTTAGCCAAGTGGAAATATTTCCATTTTTCTTAGCTTCTGGGAACTAGGTTTCTTTGTGTATTTCAATGAAAACTCTGACAAAATTGATTCACTCTTGTGCCCCTCATGGCTCCCCCAAATTTTGGTCAATCCACCATCACGTGTTTTTTGTTTAGAGCCTATTGGATGTTTACCGTGATTAGGCGAATTTCACTGAAAACGCCTGTAGTTTAATTCCTCAATGGTTTATGCTAGAACTTTGAAATGCAGAAAAGCACTTCAGATCACAAGAGCACACTGTGCTTCTTTCCTGGTTCAAGTATCTCAAAGCTGAATCACTAGGTAAAAAAAGAGTTTCAAACTCACAGAAAAGTGTTTTAGAGAACTGTAAATCATTCCATGTTTCTTAGCTTCTGGGCAGTAGGTTTCTTTGTGTATTTCAATGAAACTCTGACAAAATGGTTCTCTCATGTGCCCCTCAATGCTCCCCATGTTTGGTCATCCCACCATCAAGGGTGTTTTGTTTAGAGTCTATTGGATGTTCACCCTGATTAGGCGAAAATGCCTGAAAACGCCTGTGGGTTTAATTCTTAAATTGGTTAATGCTAGAACTTTAAAAACGCAGAACAACTCTTCAGTTCACAAGAGCACACTGTGCTTCTGTCCTGGTTCAAGTATCTCAAAGCTGAATCACTAGGTAGCAAAAGAGTTTCAAACTCACAAAAGCGTTTTTAGCCAACTGGAAATAATTCCATGTTTCTTAGCTTGTGGGTACCAGGTTTCTTAGTGTAATTTCAATGAAACTCTGAAAAAGTGTTTTCTCTCTTGTGCCCCTCATGGCTCCCCAAATTTGGTCAATCCACCATCACGGGTTTTTTTGTTTAGAGCCTATTGGATGTTTACCCGTATTAGGCGAATTTCACTGAAAACGCCTGTTAGTTTAATACCTCAATGGTTAAGGCTAGAACTTTGAAAATGCAGAAAAGCACTTCAGATCACAAGAGCACACTGTGCTTCTTTCCTGGTTCAAGTATCTCAAAGCTGAATCACTAGGTAACAAAAGAGTTTCAAACTCACAGAAAAGCGTTTTAGCCAACTGGAAATAATTCCATGTTTCTTAGCTTCTGGGCACAAGGTTTCTTTGTGTATTTCAATGAAACTCTGAAAAAAATGATTCTCTCATGTGCCCCTCCAGGCTCCCCAAGTTTGGTCATCACCATCCCACCATCAAGGGTGTTTTGTTTAGAGCCTATTGGATATTTACCCTGATTAGGCGAATTTCACTGAAAATGCCTGTAGTTTAATTCTTCAATGGTTAAAGCTAGAACTTTGAAAAAGCAGAAAAGCACTTCATATGACAAGAGCACACTGTGCTTCTGTCCTGGTTCAAGTATCTCAAAGCTGAATCACTAGTAACAAAAGAGTTTCAAACTCACAGAAAAGCGTTTTAGCGAACTGGATATAATTCCATGTTTCTTAGCTTCTGTGCAGTAGGTTTCTTTGTGTATTTCAATGAAACTTTGAAGAAATGATTCTCCTCAAGTGTCCCTCAAGGCTCCCAAAGATTGGTCATCCGATGATCAAGGGTGTTTTGTTTACAGTCTATTGGATGTTTACCCTGATTAGGCAAAAAATGCCTGAAAACGCCTGTGAGTTTAATTCTTAAATGGTTAATGCTAGAACTTTAAAAAAACGCAGAACAACACTTTAGTTCACAAGAGCACACTGTGCTTCTCTCCTGGTTCAAGTGTCTCAAAGCTGAATCACTAGGTAGCAAAAGAGTTTCAAACTCACAGAAAAGCGTTTTAGCCAAATGGAAATAATTCCATGTTTCTTAGCTTGTGGGTACTAGGTTTCTTTGTTTATTTCAATGAAACTCTGACAAAATGATTATCTCGTCTTGTGCCCCTCATGGCTCCCCAAATTTAGTCAATCCACCATCACGGGTTTTTTGTTTAGAGCCTATTGGATGTTTACCCTGATTAGGCGAATTTCACTGAAAACGCCTGTTAATTTAATTCCTCAATGGTTAATGCTAGAACTTTGAAAATGCAGAAAAGCACTTCATATCACAACAGCACACTGTGCTCCTGTCCTGGTTCAAGTATCTCAAAACTGAATCACTAGTTAGCAAAAGAGTTTCAAACTCACAGAAAAGCGTTTTAGCAAACTGGAAATAATTCCATGTTTCTTAGCTTCTGGGCACTAGGTTTCTTTGTGTATTTCAATGAAACTCTGAAAAAATGATTTGCTCATGTGCCCCTCAAGGCTCCCCAAGTGTGGTCATCCCACCATCAAGTGTGTTTTGTTTACAGTCTATTGGATGTTTACCCTGATTAGGCGACAATGCCTGAAAAACGCCTGTGAGTTTAATTCTTAAATGGTTGATGCTAGAACTTTAAAAACACAGAAAAGCACTTCAGATCACAAGAGCACACTGTGCTTCTGTCCTGGTTCAAGTATCTCAAAGCTGAATCACTAGGTAGCAAAAGAGTTTCAAACTCACAAAAGCGTTTTTAGCCAACTGGAAATAATTCCATGTTTTCTTAGCTTGTGGGTACCAGGTTTCTTAGTGTATTTCAATGAAACTCTGAAAAAGTGTTCTCTCTCTTGTGCCCCTCATGGCTCCCCAAATTTGGTCAATCCACCATCACGGGTTTTTTTTGGTTTAGAGCCTATTGGATGTTTACCCGTATTAGGCGAATTTCACTGAAAACGCCTGTTAGTTTTAATACCTCAATGGTTAAGGCTAGAACTTTGAAAATGCAGAAAAGCACTTCAGAACACAAGAGCACACTGTGCTTCTTTCCTGGTTCAAGTATCTCAAAGCTAGAATCACTAGGTAACAAAAGAGTTTTTTCAAACTCACAGAAAAAGCGTTTTTAGCGAACTGGAAATAATTCCATGTTTCTTAGCTTCTGGGCACTAGGTTTCTTTGTGTATTTCAATGAAACTCTGAAAAAATGATTCTCTTATGTGCCCCTCAAGGCTCCCCAAGTTTTGGTCATCCCACCATCAAGGGTGTTTTGTTTAAGTCCTATTGGATATTTAACCTGATTATGCGAAAATGCCTGAAAACGCCTGTGAGTTTAATTCTTAAATGGTTAATGCTAGAACTTTGAAAATGCAGAAAAGCACTTCACATCACAAGAGCACACACTGTGCTTCTTTCCTGGTTCAAGTATCTCAAAGCTGAATCACTAGGTAAAATAAGAGTTTCAAACTCACAGAAAAGCGTTTAGCGAACTGTAAATCATTCCATGTTTCTTAGCTTCTGGGCACTAGGTTTTCTTGTGTTATTTCAATGAAACTCCAGACAAAATGATTCTCTCAAGTGCCCCTCAATGCTCCCCACGTTTGGTCATCCCACCATCAAGGTTGTTTTGTTCACATTCTATTGGATGTTCACCCTGATTAGGCGAAAATGCCTGAAAACGCCTGTGAGTTTAATCTTAAATGGTTAATGCTAGAACTTTAAAAAACGCAGAACAACACTTCAGTTCACAAGAGCACACTGTGCTTCTGTCCTGGTTCAAGTATCTCAAAGCTGAATCACTAGGTAGCAAAAGAGTTTCAAACTCACAAAAGCATTTTAGCCAACTGGAAATAATTCCATGTTTCTTAGCTTGTGGGTACCTAGGTTTCTTTGTGTATTTCAATGAAACTCTGACAAAATGATTCTCTCTTGTGCCCCTCATGGCTCCCCAAATTTGGTCAATCCACCATCACGGGTTTTTTTGTTTAGAGCCTATTGGATGTTTACCCCTGATTAGGCGAATTTCACTGAAAGCGCCTGTAGTTTAATTCCTCAATGGTTAATGCTAGAACTTTGAAAAATGCAGAAAACCACTTCAGATCACAAAGGAGCACACTGTGCACCTGTCCTGGTTCAAGTATCTCAAAGCTGAATCACTAGGTAGCAAAAGAGTTTTCAAACTCACAGAAAAGCGATTTAGCCAACTGGAAAATAGTTCCATGTTTCTTAGCTTCTGGGAAACTAAGTTTCTTTGTGTATTTCAATGAAACTCTGACAAAATGATTCTCTCTTGTGCCCCTCATGGCTCCCCAAATTTGGTCATCCCACGATCACGGGTTTTTTTTTTACAGTCTATTGGATGTTTACCCTGATTAGGCGAATTTCACTGAAAACGCCTGTAGTTTAATTCCTCAATGGTTAATGCTAGAACTTTCGGATATGCAGAAAAGCACTTCCGATCACAAGAGCACACTGTGCTTCTGTCCTGGTTCAAGTATCTCAAAGCTGAGTCTCTAGGTAGCAAAAGAGTTTCAAACTCACAGAAAAGCGTTTTAGTGAAATGGAAATAATTCCATGTTTCTTAGCTTCTGGGACTAGGTTTCTTTGTGTATTTCAATGAAACTCTGACAAAATGATGTCTCCTCATGTGCTCCCAAGGCTCCCCAAGTTGGTACATCCCACCATAAGGGTGTTTTGTTTACAGTCTATTGGACTGTTTAACCCCTCGATTAGGCGAAAATGCCTGCAAAAATGCCTGAGAGTTTAATTCTTAAATTGGTTAATGCTACGAACTTTAAAAAACGCAGAACAACAACTTTTTAGTTCACAAGAGCACACTGTGCTTCTGTCCTGGTTCAAGTATTCTCAAAGCTAGAATCACTAAGTAGCAAAAGAGGTTCAACAACCAAACAACGAAATCAAATAAAAGCGATTTAGCCAAGTGGAAATATTACCATGTTTCTATAGCTTCTGGGTACATAGGTTTCTTTGTGTATTTCAATGAAACTCTGACAAATATGATTCACTCTTGTGCCCTCTCATGGCTCCCTCCCCAAATTTGGTCAATCCACCATCCACGATGGTTTTTGTGTTTAGGAGCCTATTGTGATGTTTACCGTGATTAGGAGCGCAATTTCACTGAAAAACGCCTGTACTATTTTAATTCCTCAAGGGTTTATGCAAGAGAACTTTGAAAATGCAGAAAACCACTTCCAGATCACAAGAGCAGCACTGAGGCTCTTGTCCCTGGTTCAAGTATCTCAACAGCTGAGTCACTAGGTCGCAAAAGAATTTCAAACTCACAGAAAAGCGATTTAGCCAACTGGAAATAATAACTAACCATGTTTCTTAGCTTCTGGAACTAGTTTTTTTGTGTATTTCGAATGAAACTCTCACAAAACATTATTCTCATCATGTTGCCCCTCACGGCTCTCCCCAAGTTTGGTCATCCCAACCATCAAGGGGTGTTTTGTTTACAGACCTATTGGAAGTTTACCCTGATTAGGCGAAAATGCCATGAAAATACGCCTGTGAGTTTGATTCATAAATGGTTTTAATGCTAGACACTTTAAAAACGGCAAGAACAACATCGTTAGTTCAGCAAGAGAGAACACTGTGCTTCTCTCTTGGTTCAAGTTTCTCAAAGCCTGAATCACTAGGGTAGCTCAAAAGAGTTTCATCAAACTCACAGAAAAGCGTTTAAGCCAACTGGAAATAATTCCATGTTTCTTAGCTTGTGGGTAACTAAGGTTTTCGTTGTTGTATTTAAATGAAACTCTGAACAAAATGATTCCTATATATTGTGGCCCCTCTAATGGCTTCCCCCAAATTTCTTCATCCCACGCATGCACCGGGTCGATTTTTTGTTTAGGTGCCTATTGGATGTTTACACCTGATTAAGGCGAATTTCACATGAAAACGCCTGATAAGTTTAATAATTCCTCAATGAGGTTAATGCAAAGAACTATAGAAAATGCAGAAAAGCACTTCAGATGCACAAAGAGCACACTGAGCTTCTGTCCCTGGTTCAAGTATCTCAAAGCTGAATCACTAGGTAGCAATTGCAGTTTTCAAACTCACAGAAAAGTCGTTTTAGCCATCTGGAAATAATTCCATTCCATGTTTCTTAGCTTACCTGGCACTAGGTTTCTTTGTGTAATTTGTTCAATGAAACTCGCTGATAAAAATGATTTCTCTCATGTGTCCTCATGGCTTCCCACTTTGGTCATTTTCTCCATCACGACGGGAGTTTCGTGTTTAGAGCCTTATGGATGTTTCCCCGGATTAGGCGAATATGCATGAAAACGCCTGTTTAACCTTTTTAATTAATCTGTGATTTATGCTAGGTACTTTGAAAATGCAGGAAAGCACTTTTAGTTCACACAAGAGCACACTGTGCTTTCTCTATTGGTTCAAGTATCTCAAAGCTGAGTCACTAGTAGCAAAAAACAGTTTCAAACTCACAGAAATGCGTTTTAACAAACCCCCGGTGGCCCCCCCGGGGGGCCGATATAAATTGCCCTGTTTTCTTAGACTCTTGGCAACGAGGTTTCCCTGTGTGGTATTTCAATGAAACTCTGATAAAAGGATTCTCTGATTGTGGCCCCCCATGGCTCCAAAATTTTGGTCATCCCACCATTCACGGTGCTTTTTTAGACCCTAATGTAATGTTTAATTCGGATTAGGCGAAAATCCT
>JAKELJ010000055.1:161535-201882 GCA_025594165.1 Tamias sibiricus
AAAAAAAACCCGTGATCGTGGGATGACCAAATTTGGGGAGCCATGAGGGGCACAAGAGAGAATCATTTTGTCAGAGTTTCATTGAAATACACAAAGAAACTTAGTTCCCAGAAGCTAAGAAACATGGAACTATTTCCAGTTGGCTAAATCGCTTTTCTGTGAGTTTGAAACTCTTTTGCTACCTAGTGATTCAGCTTTGAGATACTTGAACCAGGACAGGAGCACAGTGTGCTCTTGTGATCTGAAGTGGTTTTCTGCATTTTCAAAGTTCTAAGCATTAACCATTGAGGAATTAAACTACAGGCGCTTTCAGTGAAATTCGCCTAATCAGGGTAAACATCCAATAGGCTCTAAACAAAAAACCCGTGATGGTGGATTGACCAAATTTGGGGAGCCATGAGGGGCATAAGAGAGAATCATTTTGTCAGAGTTTCATTGAAATACACAAAGAAACCTGGTACCCACAAGCTAAGAAACATGGAATTATTTCCAGTTGGCTAAAATGCTTTTGTGAGTTTGAAACTCTTTTGCTACCTAGTGATTCAGCTTTGAGATACTTGAACCAGGAGAGAAGCACAGAGTGCTCTTGTGAACTAAAGTGTTGTTGTCTGCGTTTTTAAAGTTCTAGCATTAACCATTTAAGAATTAAACTCACAGGCGTTTTCAGGCATTTTCGCCTAATCAGGGTGAACATCCAATAGACTGTGAACAAAACAACCTTGATGGTGGGATGACCAAACGTGGGGAGCATTGAGGGGCACATGAGAGAAATCATTTTGTCTGAGTTTCATTGAAATAAACAAAGAAACCTAGTGCCCAGAAGCTAAGAAACATGGAATGATTTACAGTTCGCTAAAACGCTTTTCTGTGAGTTTGAAACTCTTATTTTACCTAGTGATTCAGCTTTGAGATACTTGAACCAGGAAAGAAGCACAGTGTGCTCTTGTGATCTGAAGTGCTTTTCTGCGTTTTCAAAGTTCTAGCATTAACCATTTAAGAATTAAACTCACAGGCGTTTTCAGGCATTTTCGCATAATCAGGTTAAATATCCAATAGACTTAAACAAAACACCCTTGATAGTGGGATGACCAAACTTGGGGAGCCTTGAGGGCACATAAGAGAATCATTTTTTCAGAGTTTCATTGAAATACACAAAGAAACCTAGTGCCCAGAAGCTAAGAAACATGGAATTATTTCCAGTTCGCTAAACGCTTATCTGTGAGTTTGAAACTCTTTTGTTACCTAGTGATTCAGCTTTGAGATACTTGAACCAGGAAAGAAGCACAGTGTGCTCTTGTGATCTGAAGTGCTTTTCTGCATTTTCAAAGTTCTAGCCTTAACCATTGAGGTATTAAACTAACAGGCATTTTCAGTGAAATTCGCCTAATACGGGTAAACATCCAATAGGCTCTAAACAAAAAACCCGTGATGGTGGATTGACCAAATTTGGGGAGCCATGAGGGGCACAAGAGAGAAACACTTTTTCAGAGTTTCATTGAAATACACTAAGAAACCTGGTACCCACAAGCTAAGAAACATGGAATTATTTCCAGTTGGCTAAAACGCTTTTGTGAGTTTGAAACTCTTTTGCTACCTAGTGATTCAGCTTTGAGATACTTGAACCAGGACAGAAGCACAGTGTGCTCTTGTGAACTGAAGAGTTGTTCTGCGTTTTTAAAGTTCTAGCATTAACCATTTAAGAATTAAACCCACAGGCATTTTCAAGCATTTTTCGCCTAAATCAGGGTGAACATCCAATAGACTCTAAACAAAACACCCTTGATGGTGGGATGACCAAACGTGGGGAGCATTGAGGGGCACATGAGAGAACCATTTTTGTCAGAGTTTCATTGAAATACACAAAGAAACCTACTGCCCAGAAGCTAAGAAACATGGAATGATTTACAGTTCTCTAAAACACTTTTCTGTGAGTTTGAAACTCTTTTTTTACCTAGTGATTCAGCTTTGAGATACTTGAACCAGGAAAGAAGCACAGTGTGCTCTTGTGATCTGAAGTGCTTTTCTGCATTTTCAAAGTTCTAGCATTAACCATTGAGGAATTAAACTAACAGGGCGTTTTCAGTGAAATTCCCTAATCAGGGTAAACATCCAATAGGCTCTATACAAAAAACCCGTGATCGTGGGATGACCAAATCTGGGGACCCATGAGGTGCACAAGATAGAATCATTTTGTCAGAGTTTCACTGAAATACACAAAGAAACCTAGTACCCAAAGCTAAGAAACATGGAATTATTTCCAGTTGGCTAAATCGGTTTTTCTGTGAGTTTGAAACTCTTTTGCTACCTAGTGATTCAGCTTTGAGATACTTGAACCAGGACAGAAGCACAGTGTGCTCTTGTGATCTGAAAAGCTTTTCTGCATTTTCAAAGTTCTAGCATTAACCATTGAAAAATTAATCTACAGGCGTTTTCAGTGAAATTCGCCTAATCAGGGTAAATATCCAATAGGCTCTAAACAAAAAACCCGTGATGGTGGATTGACCAAACTTGGGGAGCCGTGAGGGGCACAAGAGAGAATCATTTTGTCAGAGTTTCATTGAAATACACAAAGAAACCTAGTTCCCAGAAGCTAAGAAACATGGAATTATTTCCAGTTGGCTAAAAAGCTTTTCTGTGAGTTTGAAACTCTTTTGCTACCTAGTGATTCAGCTTTGATACTTGAACCAGGACAGAAGCACAGTGTGCTCTTGTGATCTGAAGTGCTTTTCTGTGTTTTTAAAGTTCTAGCATTAACCATTTAAGAATTAAACTCACAGGCGTTTTCAGGCATTGTCGCCTAATCAGGGTAAACATCCAATAGACTGTAAACAAAACACCCTTGATGGTGGGGATGACCACACTTGGGGAGCCTTGAGGGGCACATGAGCAAATCATTTTTTCAGAGTTTCATTGAAATACACAAAGAAACCTAGTGCCCAGAAGCTAAGAAACATGGAATTATTTCCAGTTCGCTAAAACGCTTTTCTGTGAGTTTGAAACTCTTTTGCTAACTAGTGATTCAGTTTTGAGATACTTGAACCAGGACAGGAGCACAGTGTGCTGTTGTGATATGAAGTGCTTTTCTGCATTTTCAAAGTTCTAGCATTAACCATTGAGGAATTAAACTAACAGGCGTTTTCAGTGAAATTCGCCTAATCAGGGTAAACATCCAATAGGCTCTAAACAAAAAACCCGTGATGGTGGATTGACTAAATTTGGGGAGCCATGAGGGGCACAAGAGAGAATCATTTTGTCAGAGTTTCATTGAAATACACAGAGAAACCTAGTACCCACAAGCTAAGAAACATGGAATTATTTCCATTTGGCTAAAACGCTTTTCTGTGAGTTTGAAACTCTTTTGCTACCTAGTGATTCAGCTTTGAGACACTTGAACCAGGAGAGAAGCACAGTGTGCTCTTGTGAACTAAAGTGTTGTTCTGCGTTTTTAAAGTTCTAGCATTAACCATTTAAGAATTAAACTCACAGGCGTTTTTCAGGCATTTTTTGCCTAATCAGGGTAAACATCCAATAGACTGTAAACAAAACACCCTTGATGATGGGATGACCAATGTTTGGGAGCCTTGAGGACACTAGAGAGAATCATTTCTTCAAAGTTTCATTGAAATACACAAAGAAACCTACTGCACAGAAGCTAAGAAACATGGAATTATATCCAGTTCGCTAAAACGCTTTTCTGTGAGTTTGAAACTCTTTTGTTACCTAGTGATTCAGCTTTGAGATACTTGAACCAGGACAGAAGCACAGTGTGCTCTTGTCATATGAAGTGCTTTTCTGCTTTTTCAAAGTTCTAGCTTTAACCATTGAAGAATTAAACTACAGGCATTTTCAGTGAAATTCGCCTAATCAGGGTAAATATCCAATAGGCTCTAAAAAAACACACCCTTGATGGTGGGATGACCAAACTTGGGGAGCCTGGAGGGGCACATGAGAGAATCATTTTTTCAGAGTTTCATTGAAATACACAAAGAAACCTTGTGCCCAGAAGCTAAGAAACATGGAATTATTTCCTGTTGGCTAAATCGCTTTTCTGTGAGTTTGAAACTCTTTTGTTACCTAGTGATTCAGCTTTGAGATACTTGAACCAGGACAGAAAGACAGTGTGCTCTTGTGATATGAAGTGCTTTTCTGCTTTTTCAAAGTTTTAGCTTTAACCATTGAGGAATTTAACTACAGGCGTTTTCAGTGAAATTCGCCTAATCAGGGTAAATATCCAAAAGGCTCTAAATAAAAAACCCGTGATGGTGGGATGACCAAATTTGGAGAGCCATGAGGTGCACAAGATAGAATCATTTTGTCAGAGTTTCACTGAAATACACAAAGAAACCTAGTACCCAGAAGCTAAGAAACATGGAATTATTTCCAGTTGGCTAAATCGCTTTTCTGTGAGTTTGAAACTCTTTTGCTACCTAGTGATTCAGCTTTGAGATACTTGAACCAGGACAGAAGCACAGTGTGCTCTTGTGATCTGAAAAGCTTTTCTGCATTTTCAAAGTTCTAGCATTAACCATTGAAAAATTAATCTACAGGCGTTTTCAGTGAAATTCGCCTAATCAGGGTAAATATCCAATAGGCTCTAAACAAAAAACCTGTGATGGTGGATTGACCAAACTTGGGAACCATGAGGGGCACAAGAGAGAATCATTTTGTCAGAGTTTCATTGAAATACACAAAGAAACCTAGTTCCCAGAAGCTAAGAAACATGGAATTATTTCCAGTTGGCTAAAACGCTTTTCTGTGAGTTTCAAACTCTTTTGCTACCTAGTGATTCAGCTTTGAGATACTTGAACCAGGAGAGAAGCACAGTGTGCTCTTGTGAACTAAAGTGTTGTTCTGTGTTTTTAAAGTTCTAGCATTAACCATTTAAGAATTAAACTCACAGGCGTTTTCAGGCATTGTTGCCTAATCAGGGTAAACATCCAATAGACTGTAAAAAAAACAACCTTGATGGTGGGATGACCACACTTGGGGAGCCTTGAGGGGCACATGAGCAAATCATTTTTTCAGAGTTTCATTGAAATACACAAAGAAACCTAGTGCCCAGAAGCTAAGAAACATGGAATTATTTCCATTTCACTAAAACGCTTTTCTGTGAGTTTGAAACTCTTTTGCTACCTAGAGACTCAGCTTTGAGATACTTGAACCAGGACAGAAGCACAGTGTGCTCTTGTGATCGGAAGTGCTTTTCTGCATATCCGAAGTTCTAGCATTAACCATTGAGGAATTAAACTACAGGCGTTTTCAGTGAAATTCGCCTAATCAGGGTAAACATCCAATAGACTGTAAAAAAAAAAACCCGTGATCGTGGGATGACCAAATTTGGGGAGCCATGAGGGGCACAAGAGAGAATCATTTTGTCAGAGTTTCATTGAAATACACAAAGAAACTTAGTTCCCAGAAGCTAAGAAACATGGAACTATTTCCAGTTGGCTAAATCGCTTTTCTGTGAGTTTGAAACTCTTTTGCTACCTAGTGATTCAGCTTTGAGATACTTGAACCAGGACAGGAGCACAGTGTGCTCTTGTGATCTGAAGTGGTTTTCTGCATTTTCAAAGTTCTAGCATTAACCATTGAGGAATTAAACTACAGGCACTGTCAGTGAAATTCGCCTAATCAGGGTAAACATCCAATAGGCTCTAAACAAAAAACCCGTGATGGTGGATTGACCAAATTTGGGGAGCCATGAGGGGCACAAGAGAGAATCATTTTGTCAGAGTTTCATTGAAATACACAAAGAAACCTGGTACCCACGAGCTAAGAAACATGGAATTATTTCCAGTTGGCTAAAATGCTTTTGTGAGTTTGAAACTCTTTTGCTACCTAGTGATTCAGTTTTCAGATACTTGAACCAGGACAGAAGCACAGTGTGCTCTTGTGATCTGAAGTGCTTTTCTGTGTTTTTAAAGTTCTAGCATTAACCATTTAAGAATTAAACTCACAGGCGTTTTCAGGCATTGTCGCCTAATCAGGGTAAACATCCAATAGACTGTAAACAAAACACCCTTGATGGTGGGATGACCACACTTGGGGAGCCTTGAGGGGCACATGAGCAAATCATTTTTTCAGAGTTTCATTGAAATACACAAAGAAACCTAGTGCCCAGAAGCTAAGAAACATGGAATTATATCCAGTTCGCTAAAACGCTTTTCTGTGAGTTTGAAACTCTTTTGCTAACTAGTGATTCAGTTTTGAGATACTTGAACCAGGACAGGAGCACAGTGTGCTGTTGTGATATGAAGTGCTTTTCTGCATTTTCAAAGTTCTAGCATTAACCATTGAGGAATTAAACTAACAGGCGTTTTCAGTGAAATTCGCCTAATCAGGGTAAACATCCAATAGGCTCTAAACAAAAAACCCGTGATGGTGGATTGACTAAATTTGGGGAGACATGAGGGGCACAAGAGAGAATCATTTTGTCAGAGTTTCATTGAAATACACAAAGAAACCTAGTACCCACAAGCTAAGAAACATGGAATTATTTCCATTTGGCTAAAACGCTTTTCTGTGAGTTTGAAACTCTTTTGCTACCTAGTGATTCAGCTTTGAGACACTTGAACCAGGAGAGAAAGCACAGTGTGCTCTTGTGAACTAAAGTGTTGTTTTTGCGTTTTTAAAGTTCTAGCATTAACCATTTAAGAATTAAACTCACAGGCGTTTTCAGGCATTTTTGCCTAATCAGGGTAAACATCCAATAGACTGTAAACAAAACACCCTTGATGATGGGATGACCAATGTTTGGGAGCCTTGAGGGACACTTGAGAGAATCATTTCTTCAAAGTTTCATTGAAATACACAAAGAAACCTACTGCACAGAAGCTAAGAAACATGGAATTATATCCAGTTCGCTAAAACGCTTTTCTGTGAGTTTGAAACTCTTTTGTTACCTAGTGATTCAGCTTTGAGATACTTGAACCAGGACAGAAGCACAGTGTGCTCTTGTCATATGAAGTGCTTTTCTGCTTTTTCAAAGTTCTAGCTTTAACCATTGAAGAATTAAACTACAGGCATTTTCAGTGAAATTCGCCTAATCAGGGTAAATATCCAATAGGCTCTAAAAAAAACACCCTTGATGGTGGGATGACCAAACTTGGGGAGCCTGGAGGGGCACATGAGAGAATCATTTTTTCAGAGTTTCATTGAAATACACAAAGAAACCTTGTGCCCAGAAGCTAAGAAACATGGAATTATTTCCAGTTGGCTAAATCGCTTTTCTGTGAGTTTGAAACTCTTTTGTTACCTAGTGATTCAGCTTTGAGATACTTGAACCAGGACAGAAAGACAGTGTGCTCTTGTGATATGAAGTGCTTTTCTGCTTTTTCAAAGTTTTAGCTTTAACCATTGAGGAATTTAACTACAGGCGTTTTCAGTGAAATTCGCCTAATCAGGGTAAATATCCAAAAGGCTCTAAATAAAAAACCCGTGATGGTGGGATGACCAAATTTGGAGAGCCATGAGGTGCACAAGATAGAATCATTTTGTCAGAGTTTCACTGAAATACACAAAGAAAACCTAGTACCCAGAAGCTAAGAAACATGGAATTATTTCCAGTTGGCTAAATCGCTTTTCTGTGAGTTTGAAACTCTTTTGCTACCTAGTGATTCAGCTTTGAGATACTTGAACCAGGACAGAAGCACAGTGTGCTCTTGTGATCTGAAAAGCTTTTCTGCATTTTCAAAGTTCTAGCATTAACCATTGAAAAATTAATCTACAGGCGTTTTCAGTGAAATTCGCCTAATCAGGGTAAATATCCAATAGGCTCTAAACAAAAAACCTGTGATGGTGGATTGACCAAACTTGGGGAGCCATGAGGGGCACAAGAGAGAATCATTTTGTCAGAGTTTCATTGAAATACACAAAGAAACCTAGTTCCCAGAAGCTAAGAAACATGGAATTATTTCCAGTTGGCTAAAACGCTTTTCTGTGAGTTTCAAACTCTTTTGCTACCTAGTGATTCAGCTTTGAGATACTTGAACCAGGAGAGAAGCACAGTGTGCTCTTGTGAACTAAAGTGTTGTTCTGTGTTTTTAAAGTTCTAGCATTAACCATTTAAGAATTAAACTCACAGGCGTTTTCAGGCATTGTTGCCTAATCAGGGTAAACATCCAATAGACTGTAAAAAAAACAACCTTGATGGTGGGATGACCACACTTGGGGAGCCTTGAGGGGCACATGAGCAAATCATTTTTTCAGAGTTTCATTGAAATACACAAAGAAACCTAGTGCCCAGAAGCTAAGAAACATGGAATTATTTCCATTTCACTAAAACGCTTTTCTGTGAGTTTGAAACTCTTTTGCTACCTAGAGACTCAGCTTTGAGATACTTGAACCAGGACAGAAGCACAGTGTGCTCTTGTGATCGGAAGTGCTTTTCTGCATATCCGAAGTTCTAGCATTAACCATTGAGGAATTAAACTACAGGCGTTTTCAGTGAAATTCGCCTAATCAGGGTAAACATCCAATAGACTGTAAAAAAAAAACCCGTGATCGTGGGATGACCAAATTTGGGGAGCCATGAGGGGCACAAGAGAGAATCATTTTGTCAGAGTTTCATTGAAATACACAAAGAAACTTAGTTCCCAGAAGCTAAGAAACATGGAACTATTTCCAGTTGGCTAAATCGCTTTTCTGTGAGTTTGAAACTCTTTTGCTACCTAGTGATTCAGCTTTGAGATACTTGAACCAGGACAGGAGCACAGTGTGCTCTTGTGATCTGAAGTGGTTTTCTGCATTTTCAAAGTTCTAGCATTAACCATTGAGGAATTAAACTACAGGCACTTTCAGTGAAATTCGCCTAATCAGGGTAAACATCCAATAGGCTCTAAACAAAAAACCCGTGATGGTGGATTGACCAAATTTGGGGAGCCATGAGGGGCACAAGAGAGAATCATTTTGTCAGAGTTTCATTGAAATACACAAAGAAACCTGGTACCCACGAGCTAAGAAACATGGAATTATTTCCAGTTGGCTAAAATGCTTTTGTGAGTTTGAAACTCTTTTGCTACCTAGTGATTCAGTTTTCAGATACTTGAACCAGGACAGAAGCACAGTGTGCTCTTGTGAACTGAAGTGTTGTTCTGCGTTTTTAAAGTTCTAGCATTAACCATTTAAGAATTAAACTCACAGGCGTTTTCAGGCATTTTCGCCTAATCAGGGTGAACATCCAATAGACTGTGAACAAAACAACCTTGATGGTGGGATGACCAAACTTGGGGAGCCTTGAGGAGCACATGAGAGAATCATTTTGTCAGAGTTTCATTGAAATACACAAAGAAACCTAGTGCCCAGAAGCTAAGAAACATGGAATTTTTTCCATTTCACTAAAACGCTTTTCTGTGAGTTTGAAACTCTTTTGCTACCTAGAGACTCAGCTTTGAGATACTTGAACCAGGACAGAAGCACAGTGTGCTCTTGTGATCGGAAGTGCTTTTCTGCATATCCAAAGTTCTAGCATTAACCATTGAGGAATTAAACTACAGGCGTTTTCAGTGAAATTCGCCTAATCAGGGTAAACATCCAATAGACTGTAAAAAAAAAAACCCGTGATCGTGGGATGACCAAATTTGGGGAGCCATGATGGGCACAAGAGAGAATCATTTTGTCAGAATTTCATTGAAATACACAAAGAAACCTAGTGCCCAGAAGCTAAGAAACATGGAATTATTTCCAGTTCGCTAAAACGCTTTTCTGTGAGTTTGAAACTGTTTTGTTACCTAGTGATTCAGCTTTGAGATACTTGAACCAGGAAAGAAGCACAGTGTGCTCTTGTGATCTGAAGTGCTTTTCTGCATTTTCAAAGTTGTAGCCTTAACCATTGAGGTATTAAACTAACAGGCGTTTTGAGTGAAATTCGCCTAATAAGGGTAAACATCCAATAGGCTCTAAACAAAAAACCCGTGATGGTGGATTGACCAAATTTGGGGAGCCATGAGGGGCACAAGAGAGAAACACTTTTTCAGAGTTTCATTGAAATACACTAAGAAACCTGGTACCCACAAGCTAAGAAACATGGAATTATTTCCAGTTGGCTAAAATGCTTTTGTGAGTTTGAAACTCTTTTGCTACCTAGTGAGTCAGCTTTGAGATACTTGAACCAGGACAGAAGCACAGTGTGCTCTTGTGAACGGAAGAGTTGTTCTGCATTTTTAAAGTTCTAGCATTAACCATTTAAGAATTAAACCCACAGGCGTTTTCAGGCATTTTCGCCTAATCAGGGTGAACATCCAATAGACTGTAAACAAAACACCCTTGATGGTGGGATGACCAAACGTGGGGAGCATTAAGGGGCACATGAGAGAACCATTTTGTCAGAGTTTCATTGAAATACACAAAGAAACCTACTGCCCAGAAGCTAAGAAACATGGAATGATTTACAGTTCTCTAAAACACTTTTCTGTGAGTTTGAAACTCTTTTTTTTACCTAGTGATTCAGCTTTGAGATACTTGAACCAGGAAAGAAGCACAGTGTGCTCTTGTGATCTGAAGTGCTTTTCTGCATTTTCAAAGTTCAATCATTAACCATTGAGGAATTAAACTAACAGGCGTTTTCAGTGAAATTCGCCTAATCAGGGTAAACATCCAATAGGCTCTAAACAAAAAACCCATAATCGTGGGATGACCAAATTTGGGGAGCCTTGAGGGGCACAAGAGAGAATCATTTTGTCAGAGTTTCATTGCAATACACAAAGAAACCTAGTTCCCAGAAGCTAAGAAACATGGAACTATTTCCAATTGGCTAAATCGCTTTTCTGTGAGTTTGAAACTCTTTTGCTACCTAGTGATTCAGCTTTGAGATACTTGAAACAGGACAGAAGCACAGTGTGCTCTTGTGAACTGAAGAGTTGTTCTGCGTTTTTAAAGTTCTAGCATTAACCATTTAAGAATTAAACCCACAGGCGTTTTCAGGCATTTTCGCCTAATCAGGGTGAACATCCAATAGACTGTAAACAAAACACCCTTGATGGTGGGATGACCAAACGTGGGGAGCATTGAGGGGCACATGAGAGAACCATTTTGTCAGAGTTTCATTGAAATACACAAAGAAACCTACTGCCCAGAGGCTAAGAAACATGGAATGATTTACAGTTCTCTAAAACACTTTTCTGTGAGTTTGAAACTCTTTTTTTACCTACTGATTCAGCTTTGAGATACTTGAACCAGGAAAGAAGCACAGTGTGCTCTTGTGATCTGAAGTGCTTTTCTGCATTTTCAAAGTTCTAGCATTAACCATTGAGGTATTAAACTAACAGGCGTTTTCAGTGAAATTCGCCTAATCAGGGTAAATATCCAATAGGCTCTAAACAAAAAACCCGTGATGGTGGATTGACCAAATTTGGGGAACCATGAGGGGCACAAGAGAGAATCATTTTGTCAGAGTTTCATGGAAATACACAAAGAAACCTAGTACCCACAAGCTAAGAAACATGGAATTATTTCCATTTGGCTAAAACACTTTTCTGTGAGTTTGAAACTCTTTTGCTACCTAGTGATTCAGCTTTGAGACACTTGAACCAGGAGAGAAGCACAGAGTGCTCTTGTGAACTAAAGTGTTGTTCTGCGTTTTTAAAGTTCTAGCATTAACCATTTAAGAATTAAACTCACAGGCGTTTTCAGGCATTTTCGCCTAATCAGGGTAAACATCCAATAGACTGTAAACAAAACACTCTTGATGGTGGGATGACCAAACATGGGGAGCCTTGAGGGGCACATGAGCAAATCATTTTTTCAGAGATTCATTGAAATACCCAAAGAAACCTATTGCCCAGAAGCTAAGAAACATGAAATTATTTCCAGCTCACTAAAACGCTTTTCTGTGAGTTTGAATCTCTTTTGCAAACTAGTGATTCAGTTTTGAGATACTTGAACCAGGACAGGAGCACAGTGTGCTCTTGTGATCTGAAGTGCTTTTCTGCATTTTCAAAGTTCTAGCATTAACCATTGAGGAATTAAACTAACAGGCGTTTTCAGTGAAATTCGCCTAATCAGGGTAAACATCCAATAGGCTCTAAACAAAAAACCCGTGATGGTGGATTGACTAAATTTGGGGAGCCATGAGGGGCACAAGAGAGAATCATTTTGTCAGAGTTTCATTGAAATACACAAAGAAACCTAGTACCCACAAGCTAAGAAACATGGAATTTTTTTCCATTTGGCTAAAACGCTTTTCTGTGAGTTTGAAACTCTTTTGCTAACTAGTGATTCAGTTTTGAGATACATGAACCAGGACAGGAGCACAGTGTGCTGTTGTGATATGAAGTGCTTTTCTGCATTTTCAAAGTTCTAGCATTAACCATTGAGGAATTAAACTAACAGGCGTTTTCAGTGAAATTCGCCTAATCAGGGTAAACATCCAATAGGCTCTAAACAAAAAACCCGTGATGGTGGATTGACTAAATTTGGGGAGCCATGAGGCGCACAAGAGAGAATCATTTTGTCAGAGTTTCATTGAAATACACAAAGAAACCTAGTACCCACAAGCTAAGAAACATGGAATTATTTCCATTTGGCTAAAACGCTTTTCTGTGAGTTTGAAACTCTTTTGCTACCTAGTGATTCAGCTTTGAGACACTTGAACCAGGAGAGAAGCACAGAGTGCTCTTGTGAACTAAAGTGTTGTTCTGCGTTTTTAAAGTTCTAGCATTAACCATTTAAGAATTAAACTCACAGGCGTTTTCAGGCATTTTCGCCTAATCAGGGTAAACATCCAATAGACTGTAAACAAAACACCCTTGATGATGGGATGACCAATATTTGGGAGCCTTGAGGGACACATGAGAGAATCATTTCTTCAAAGGTTCATTGAAATACACAAAGAAACCTACTGCACAGAAGCTAAGAAACATGGAATTATTTCCAGTTCGCTAAAACGCTTTTCTGTGAGTTTAAAACTCTTTTGCTTCCTAGTGATTCAGCTTTGAGATACTTGAACCAGGAGAGAAGCACAGTGTGCTTTTGTGAACTAAAGTGTTTTTCTGCATTTTTAAAGTAATAGCGTTAACCATTTAAGAATTAAACTCACAGGCGTTTGCAGGCATTTTCGCCTAATCAGGGTAAACATCCAATAGACTGTAAACAAAACACCCTTGATGGTGGGATGACCAAACATGGGCAGCATTGAGGGGCACATGAGAGAGTCATTTTTTCAGAGTTTCATTGAAATACACAAAGAAACCTAGTTCCCAGAAGCTAAGAAACATGGAATTATTTCCAGTTCTCTAAAACGCTTTTCTGTGAGTTTGAAACTCTTTTGTTACCTAGTGATTCAGCTTTGAGATACTTGAACCAGGAAAGAAGCACAGTGTGCTCTTGTGATCTGAAGTGCTTTTCTGCATTTTCAAAGTTCTAGCATTAACCACTGAGGAATTAAACTAACAGGCGTTTTCAGTGAAATTCGCCTAATCAGGGTAAACATCCAATAGGCTCTATACAAAAAACCCGTGATCGTGGGATGACCAAATTTGGGGAGCCATGAGGGGCACAAGAGAGAATCATTTTGTCAGAGTTTCACTGAAATACACAAAGAAACCTAGTTCCCAGAAGCTAAGAAACATGGAATTATTTCCAGTTGGCTAAATCGCTTTTCTGTGAGTTTGAAACTCTTTTGCTACCTAGTGAGTCAGCTTTGAGATACTTGAACCAGGAAAGAAGCACAGTGTGCTTTTGTGATCTGAAGTGCTTTTCTGCATTTTCAAAGTTCTAGCATTAACCATTGAAGAATTAAACTACAGGCATTTTCAGTGAATTTCGCCTAACCAGGGAAAACATCCAATAGGCTCTAAACAAAAAACCCGTGATGGTGGATTGACCAAATTTGGGGAACCATGAGGGGCACAAGAGAGAATCATTTTGTCAGAGTTTCATTGAAATACACAAAGAAACCTAGTACCCACAAGCTAAGAAACATGGAATTATTTAAAGTTGGCTAAAACGCTTTTCTGTGAGTTTAAAACTCTTTTGCTACCTAGTGATTCAGCTTTGAGATACTTGAACCAGGAGAGAAGCACAGTGTGCTCTTGTGAACTAAAGTGTTTTTCTGCGTTTTTAAAGTAATAGCGTTAACCATTTAAGAATTAAACTCACAGGCGTTTTCAGGCATTTTCGCCTAATCAGGGTAAACATCCAATAGACTGTAAACAAAACACTCTTGATGGTGGGATGACCAAACATGGGGAGCCTTGAGGGGCACATGAGCGAATCATTTTTTCAGAGATTCATTGAAATACCCAAAGAAACCTAGTGCCCAGAAGCTAAGAAACATGAAATTATTTCCAGCTCACTAAAACGCTTTTCTGTGAGTTTGAATCTATTTTGCAAACTAGTGATTCAGTTTTGAGATACTTGAACCAGGACAGGAGCACAGTGTGCTGTTGTGATATGAAGTGCTTTTCTGCATTTTCAAAGTTCTAGCATTAACCATTGAGGAATTAAACTAACAGGCGTTTTCAGTGAAATTCGCCTAATCAGGGTAAATATCCAATAGGCTCTAAACAAAAAACCCGTGATGGTGGATTGACCAAACTTGGGGAGCCATGAGGGGCACAAGAGAGAATCATTTTGTCAGAGTTTCATTGAAATACACAAAGAAACCTAATACCCACAAGCTAAGAAACATGGAATTATTTCCAGATGGCTAAAACGCTTTTCTGTGACTTTGAAACTCTTTTGCTACCTAGTGATTCAGCTTTGAGATACTTGAACTAGGACAGAAGCACCTTGTGCTCTTGTGATATGAAGTGCTTATCTGCATTTTCAAAGTTCTAGCATTAACCATTGAAGAATTAAACTACAGGCGTTTTCAGTGAATTTCGCCTAATCAGGGAAAACATCCAATAGGCTCTAAACAAAAAACCCCAGATGGTGGATTGACCAAACTTGGGGAACCATGAGGGGCACAAGAGAGAATCATTTTGTCAGAGTTTCATTGAAATACACAAAGAAACCTAGTACCAACAAGCTAAGAAACATGGAATTATTTAAAGTTGGCTAAAACGCTTTTCTGTGAGTTTAAAACTCTTTTGCTACCTAGTGATTCAGCTTTGAGATACTTGAACCAGGAGAGAAGCACAGTGTGCTCTTGTGAACTAAAGTGTTTTTCTGCATTTTTAAAGTAATAGCGTTAACCATTTAAGAATTAAACTCACAGGGGTTTGCAGGCATTTTCGCCTAATCAGGGTAAACATCCAATAGACTGTAAACAAAACACCCTTGATGGTGGGATGACCACACTTGGGGAGCCTTGAGGGGCACATGAGCAAATCATTTTTTCAGAGTTTCATTGAAATACACAAAGAAACCTAGTGCCCAGAAGCTAAGAAACATGGAATTATTTCCAGTTCGCTAAAACGCTTTTCTGTGAGTTTGAAACTCTTTTGCTAACTAGTGATTCAGTTTTGAGATACTTGAACCAGGACAGGAGCACAGTGTGCTGTTGTGATATGAAGTGCTTTTCTGCATTTTCAAAGTTCTAGCATTAACCATTGAGGAATTAAACTAACAGGCGTTTTCAGTGAAATTCGCCTAATCAGGGTAAACATCCAATAGGCTCTAAACAAAAAACCCGTGATGGTGGATTGACTAAATTTGGATAGCCATGAGGGGCACAAGAGAGAATCATTTTGTCAGAGTTTCATTGAAATACACAAAGAAACCTAGTACCCACAAGCTAAGAAACATGGAATTATTTCCATTTGGCTAAAACGCTTTTCTGTGAGTTTGAAACTCTTTTGCTACCTAGTGATTCAGCTTTGAGACACGTGAACCAGGAGAGAAGCACAGTGTGCTCTTGTGAACTAAAGTGTTTTTCTGCGTTTTTAAAGTAATAGCGTTAACCATTTAAGAATTAAACTCACAGACGTTTTCAGGTATTTTCGCCTAATCAGGGTAAACATCCAATAGACTGTAAACAAAACACTCTTGATGGTGGGATGACCAAACATGGGGAGCCTTGAGGGGCACATGAGCAAATCATTTTTTCAGAGATTCATTGAAATACCCAAAGAAACCTATTGCCCAGAAGCTAAGAAACATGAAATTATTTCCAGCTCACTAAAACGCTTTTCTGTGAGTTTGAATCTCTTTTGCAAACTAGTGATTCAGTTTAGAGATACTTGAACCAGGACAGGAGCACAGTGTGCTCTTGTGATCGGAAGTGCTTTTCTGCATTTTCAAAGTTCTAGCATTAACCACTGAGGAATTAAACTAACAGGCGTTTTCAGTGAAATTCGCCTAATCAGGGTAAACATCCAATAGGCTCTATACAAAAAAACCGTGATCGTGGGATGACCAAATTTGGGGAGCCATGAGGGGCACAAGAGAGAATCATTTTGTCAGAGTTTCATTGCAATACACAAAGAAACCTAGTTCCCAGAAGCTAAGAAACATGGAATTATTTCCAGTTGGCTAAATCGCTTTTCTGTGAGTTTGAAACTCTTTTGCTACCTAGTGAGTCAGCTTTGAGATACTTGATCCAGGTGAGGAGCACAGTGTGCTCTTGTGATCTGAAGTGGTTTTCTGCATTTTCAAAGTTCTAGCATTAACCATTGAGGAATTAAATTACAGGCGTTTTCAGTGAAATTCGCCTAATCAGGGTAAACATCCAATAGGCTCTAAACAAAAAACCCGTGATGGTGGATTGACTAAATTTGGATAGCCATGAGGGGCACAAGAGAGAATCATTTTGTCAGAGTTTCATTGAAATACACAAAGAAACCTAGTACCCACAAGCTAAGAAACATGGAATTATTTCAATTTGGCTAAAACGCTTTTCTGTGAGTTTGAAACTCTTTTGCTACCTAGTGATTCAGCTTTTAGACACTTGAACCAGGAGAGAAGCACAGTGTGCTCTTGTGAACTAAAGTGTTGTTCTGCGTTTTTAAAGTTCTAGCATTAACCATTTAAGAATTAAACTCACAGGCGTTTTCAGGCATTTTCGCCTAATCAGGGTAAACATCCAATAGACTGCAAACAAAACACCCTTGATGATGGGATGACCAATCTTTGGGAGCCTTGAGGGACACATGAGAGAATCATTTCTTCAAAGTTTCATTGAAATACACAAAGAAACCTACTGCTCAGAAGCTAAGAAACATGGAATTATTTCCAGTTCGCTAAAACGCTTTTCTGTGAGTTTGAAACTCTTTTGTTACCTAGTGATTCAGCTTTGAGATACTTGAACCAGGACAGAAGCACAGTGTGCTGTTGTGATCTGAAAAGCTTTTCTGCATTTTTAAAGTTCTAGCATTAACCATTGAAAAATTAATCAACAGGCGTTTTCAGTGAAATTCGCCTAATCAGGGTAAATATCCAATAGGCTCTAAACGAAACACCCTTGATGGTGGGATGACCAAACTTGGGGAGTCTGGAGGGGCACATGAGAGAATCATTTTTTCAGAGTTTCATTGCAATACACAAAGAAACCTTGTGCCCAGAAGCTAAGAAACATGGAATTATTTCCAGTTGGCTAAATCGCTTTTCTGTGAGTTTGAAACTCTTTTGTTACCTAGTGATTCAGCTTTGAGATACTTGAAGCAGGACAAAAGGACAGTGTGCTCTTGTGATATGAAGTGCTTTTCTGCTTTTTCAAAGTTCTAGCTTTAACCATTGAGGAATTTAACTACAGGCGTTTTCAGTGAAATTCGCCTAATCAGGGTAAATATCCAAAAGGCTCTAAATAAAAAACCCGTGATGGTGGGATGACCAAATTTGGGGAGCCATGAGGTGCACAAGATAGAATCATTTTGTCAGAGTTTCACTGAAATACACAAAGAAACCTAGTACCCAGAAGCTAAGAAACATGGAATTATTTCCAGTTGGCTAAATCGCTTTTCTGTGAGTTTGAAACTCTTTTGCTACCTAGTGAGTCAGCTTTGAGATACTTGAACCAGGAAAGAAGCACAGTGTGCTTTTGTGATCTGAAGTGCTTTTCTGCATTTTCAAATTTCTAGTATTAACCATTGAAGAATTAAACTACAGGCATTTTCAGTGAATTTCGCCTAACCAGGGAAAACATCCAATAGGCTCTAAACAAAAAACCCGTGATGGTGGATTGACCAAATTTGGGGAACCATGAGGGGCACAAGAGAGAATCATTTTGTCAGAGTTTCATTGAAATACACACAGAAACCTAGTACCCACAAGCTAAGAAACATGGAATTATTTAAAGTTGGCTAAAACGCTTTTCTGTGAGTTTAAAACTCTTTTGCTACCTAGTGATTCAGCTTTGAGATACTTGAACCAGGAGAGAAGCACAGTGTGCTCTTGTGAACTAAAGAGTTTTTCTGCGTTTTTAAAGTAATAGCGTTAACCATTTAAGAATTAAACTCACAGGCGTTTTCAGGCATTTTCGCCTAATCAGGGTAAACATCCAATAGACTGTAAACAAAACACTCTTGATGGTGGGATGACCAAACATGGGGAGCTTTGAGGGGCACATGAGCGAATCATTTTTTCAGAGATTCATTGAAATACACAAAGAAACCTAGTGCCCAGAAGCTAAGAAACATGAAATTATTTCCAGCTCACTAAAACGCTTTTCTGTGAGTTTGAATCTCTTTTGCAAACTAGTGATTCAGTTTTGAGATACTTGAACCAGGACAGGAGCACAGTGTGCTCTTGTGATCTGAAGTGCTTTTCTGCATTTTCAAAGTTCTAGCATTAACCATTGAGGAATTAAACTAACAGGCGTTTTCAGTGAAATTCGCCTAATCAGGGTAAATATCCAATAGGCTCTATACAGAAAACCCGTGATCGTGGGATGACCAAATTTGGGAAGCCATGAGGGGCAAAAGAGAGAATCATTTTGTCAGAGTTTCATTGCAATACACAAAGAAACCTAGTTCCCAGAAGCTAAGAAACATGGAATTATTTCCAGTTGGCTAAATCGCTTTTCTGTGAGTTTGAAACTCTTTTGCTACCTAGTGAGTCAGCTTTGAGATACTTGATCCAGAAGAGGAGCACAGTGTGCTCTTGTGATCTGAAGTGGTTTTCTGCATTTTCAAAGTTCTAGCATTAACCATTGAGGAATTAAATTACAGGCGTTTTCAGTGAAATTCGCCTAATCAGGGTAAACATCCAATAGGCTCTAAACAAAAAACCCGTGATGGTGGATTGACTAAATTTGGATAGCCATGAGGGGCACAAGAGAGAATCATTTTGTCAGAGTTTCATTGAAATACACAAAGAAACCTAGTACCCACAAGCTAAGAAACATGGAATTATTTCAATTTGGCTAAAACGCTTTTCTGTGAGTTTGAAACTCTTTTGCTACCTAGTGATTCAGCCTTTAGACACTTGAACCAGGAGAGAAGCACAGTGTGCTCTTGTGAACTAAAGTGTTGTTCTGCGCTTTTTAAAGTTCTAGCATTAACCATTTAAGAATTAAACTCACAGGCGTTTTCAGGCATTTTCGCCTAATCAGGGTAAACATCCAATAGACTGCAAACAAAACACCCTTGATGATGGGATGACCAATCTTTGGGAGCCTTGAGGGACACATGAGAGAATCATTTCTTCAAAGTTTCATTGAAATACACAAAGAAACCTACTGCTCAGAAGCTAAGAAACATGGAATTATTTCCAGTTCGCTAAAACGCTTTTCTGTGAGTTTGAAACTCTTTTGTTACCTAGTGATTCAGCTTTGAGATACTTGAACCAGGACAGAAGCACAGTGTGCTGTTGTGATCTGAAAAGCTTTTCTGCATTTTTAAAGTTCTAGCATTAACCATTGAAAAATTAATCTACAGGCGTTTTCAGTGAAATTCGCCTAATCAGGGTAAATATCCAATAGGCTCTAAACGAAACACCCTTGATGGTGGGATGACCAAACTTGGGGAGTCTGGAGGGGCACATGAGAGAATCATTTTTTCAGAGTTTCATTGCAATACACAAAGAAACCTTGTGCCCAGAAGCTAAGAAACATGGAATTATTTCCAGTTGGCTAAATCGCTTTTCTGTGAGTTTGAAACTCTTTTGTTACCTAGTGATTCAGCTTTGAGATACTTGAAGCAGGACAGAAGGACAGTGTGCTCTTGTGATATGAAGTGCTTTTCTGCTTTTTCAAAGTTCTAGCTTTAACCATTGAGGAATTTAACTACAGGCGTTTTCAGTGAAATTCGCCTAATCAGGGTAAATATCCAAAAGGCTCTAAATAAAAAACCCGTGATGGTGGGATGACCAAATTTGGGGAGCCATGAGGTGCACAAGATAGAATCATTTTGTCAGAGTTTCACTGAAATACACAAAGAAACCTAGTACCCAGAAGCTAAGAAACATGGAATTATTTCCAGTTGGCTAAATCGCTTTTCTGTGAGTTTGAAACTCTTTTGCTACCTAGTGAGTCAGCTTTGAGATACTTGAACCAGGAAAGAAGCACAGTGTGCTTTTGTGATCTGAAGTGCTTTTCTGCATTTTCAAAGTTCTAGCATTAACCATTGAAGAATTAAACTACAGGCATTTTCAGTGAATTTCGCCTAACCAGGGAAAACATCCAATAGGCTCTAAACAAAAAACCCGTGATGGTGGATTGACCAAATTTGGGGAACCATGAGGGGCACAAGAGAGAATCATTTTGTCAGAGTTTCATTGAAATACACACAGAAACCTAGTACCCACAAGCTAAGAAACATGGAATTATTTAAAGTTGGCTAAAACGCTTTTCTGTGAGTTTAAAACTCTTTTGCTACCTAGTGATTCAGCTTTGAGATACTTGAACCAGGAGAGAAGCACAGTGTGCTCTTGTGAACTAAAGAGTTTTTCTGCGTTTTTAAAGTAATAGCGTTAACCATTTAAGAATTAAACTCACAGGCGTTTTCAGGCATTTTCGCCTAATCAGGGTAAACATCCAATAGACTGTAAACAAAAAACACTCTTGATGGTGGGATGACCAAACATGGGGAGCTTTGAGGGGCACATGAGCGAATCATTTTTTCAGAGATTCATTGAAATACACAAAGAAACCTAGTGCCCAGAAGCTAAGAAACATGAAATTATTTCCAGCTCACTAAAACGCTTTTCTGTGAGTTTGAATCTCTTTTGCAAACTAGTGATTCAGTTTTGAGATACTTGAACCAGGACAGGAGCACAGTGTGCTCTTGTGATCTGAAGTGCTTTTCTGCATTTTCAAAGTTCTAGCATTAACCATTGAGGAATTAAACTAACAGGCGTTTTCAGTGAAATTCGCCTAATCAGGGTAAATATCCAATAGGCTCTATACAGAAAACCCGTGATCGTGGGATGACCAAATTTGGGAAGCCATGAGGGGCAAAAGAGAGAATCATTTTGTCAGAGTTTCATTGCAATACACAAAGAAACCTAGTTCCCAGAAGCTAAGAAACATGGAATTATTTCCAGTTGGCTAAATCGCTTTTCTGTGAGTTTGAAACTCTTTTGCTACCTAGTGAGTCAGCTTTGAGATACTTGATCCAGAAGAGGAGCACAGTGTGCTCTTGTGATCTGAAGTGGTTTTCTGCATTTTCAAAGTTCTAGCATTAACCATTGAGGAATTAAATTACAGGCGTTTTCAGTGAAATTCGCCTAATCAGGGTAAACATCCAATAGGCTCTAAACAAAAAACCGTGATGGTGGATTGACTAAATTTGGATAGCCATGAGGGGCACAAGAGAGAATCATTTTGTCAGAGTTTCATTGAAATACACAAAGAAACCTAGTACCCACAAGCTAAGAAACATGGAATTATTTCAATTTGGCTAAAACGCTTTTCTGTGAGTTTGAAACTCTTTTGCTACCTAGTGATTCAGCCTTTAGACACTTGAACCAGGAGAGAAGCACAGTGTGCTCTTGTGAACTAAAGTGTTGTTCTGCGTTTTTAAAGTTCTAGCATTAACCATTTAAGAATTAAACTCACAGGCGTTTTCAGGCATTTTCGCCTAATCAGGGTAAACATCCAATAGACTGCAAACAAAACACCCTTGATGATGGGATGACCAATCTTTGGGAGCCTTGAGGGACACATGAGAGAATCATTTCTTCAAAGTTTCATTGAAATACACAAAGAAACCTACTGCTCAGAAGCTAAGAAACATGGAATTATTTCCAGTTCGCTAAAACGCTTTTCTGTGAGTTTGAAACTCTTTTGTTACCTAGTGATTCAGCTTTGAGATACTTGAACCAGGACAGAAGCACAGTGTGCTGTTGTGATCTGAAAAGCTTTTCTGCATTTTTAAAGTTCTAGCATTAACCATTGAAAAATTAATCTACAGGCGTTTTCAGTGAAATTCGCCTAATCAGGGTAAATATCCAATAGGCTCTAAACGAAACACCCTTGATGGTGGGATGACCAAACTTGGGGAGTCTGGAGGGGCACATGAGAGAATCATTTTTTCAGAGTTTCATTGCAATACACAAAGAAACCTTGTGCCCAGAAGCTAAGAAACATGGAATTATTTCCAGTTGGCTAAATCGCTTTTCTGTGAGTTTGAAACTCTTTTGTTACCTAGTGATTCAGCTTTGAGATACTTGAAGCAGGACAGAAGGACAGTGTGCTCTTGTGATATGAAGTGCTTTTCTGCTTTTTCAAAGTTCTAGCTTTAACCATTGAGGAATTTAACTACAGGCGTTTTCAGTGAAATTCGCCTAATCAGGGTAAATATCCAAAAGGCTCTAAATAAAAAACCCGTGATGGTGGGATGACCAAATTTGGGGAGCCATGAGGTGCACAAGATAGAATCATTTTGTCAGAGTTTCACTGAAATACACAAAGAAACCTAGTACCCAGAAGCTAAGAAACATGGAATTATTTCCAGTTGGCTAAATCGCTTTTCTGTGAGTTTGAAACTCTTTTGCTACCTAGTGAGTCAGCTTTGAGATACTTGAACCAGGAAAGAAGCACAGTGTGCTTTTGTGATCTGAAGTGCTTTTCTGCATTTTCAAAGTTCTAGCATTAACCATTGAAGAATTAAACTACAGGCATTTTCAGTGAATTTCGCCTAACCAGGGAAAACATCCAATAGGCTCTAAACAAAAAAACCCGTGATGGTGGATTGACCAAATTTGGGGAACCATGAGGGGCACAAGAGAGAATCATTTTGTCAGAGTTTCATTGAAATACACAAAGAAACCTAGTACCCACAAGCTAAGAAACATGGAATTATTTAAAGTTGGCTAAAACGCTTTTCTGTGAGTTTAAAACTCTTTTGCTACCTAGTGATTCAGCTTTGAGATACTTGAACCAGGAGAGAAGCACAGTGTGCTCTTGTGAACTAAAGAGTTTTTCTGCGTTTTTAAAGTAATAGCATTAACCATTTAAGAATTAAACTCACAGGCGTTTTCAGGCATTTTCGCCTAATCAGGGTAAACATCCAATAGACTGTAAACAAAACACTCTTGATGGTGGGATGACCAAACATGGGGAGCTTTGAGGGGCACATGAGCGAATCATTTTTTCAGAGATTCATTGAAATACACAAAGAAACCTAGTGCCCAGAAGCTAAGAAACATGAAATTATTTCCAGCTCACTAAAACGCTTTTCTGTGAGTTTGAATCTCTTTTGCAAACTAGTGATTCAGTTTTGAGATACTTGAACCAGGACAGGAGCACAGTGTGCTCTTGTGATCTGAAGTGCTTTTCTGCATTTTCAAAGTTCTAGCATTAACCATTGAGGAATTAAACTAACAGTCGTTTTCAGTGAAATTCGCCTTATCAGGGTAAATATCCAATAGGCTCTATACAGAAAACCCGTGATCGTGGGATGACCAAATTTGGGAAGCCATGAGGGGCAAAAGAGAGAATCATTTTGTCAGAGTTTCATTGCAATACACAAAGAAACCTAGTTCTCAGAAGCTAAGAAACATGGAATTATTTCCAGTTGGCTAAATCGCTTTTCTGTGAGTTTGAAACTCTTTTGCTACCTAGTGAGTCAGCTTTGAGATACTTGATCCAGGAGAGGGGCACAGTGTGCTCTTGTGATCTGAAGTGGTTTTCTGCATTTTCAAAGTTCTAGCATTAACCATTGAGGAATTAAATTACAGGCGTTTTCAGTGAAATTCGCCTAATCAGGGTAAATATCCAATAGGCTCTAAACAAAAAACCCGTGATGGTGGATTGACCAAACTTGGGGAGCCATGAGGGGCACAAGAGAGAATCATTTTGTCAGAGTTTCATTGAAATACACAAAGAAACCTAGTACCCACAAGCTAAGAAACATGGAATTATTTAAAGTTGGCTAAAACGCTTTTCTGTGAGTTTAAAACTCTTTTGCTACCTAGTGATTCAGCTTTGAGATACTTGAACCAGGAAAGAAGCACAGTGTGCTCTTGTGAACTAAAGTGTTGTTCTGCGTTTTTAAAGTTCTAGCATTAACCATTTAAGAATTAAACTCACAGGCGTTTTCAGGCATTGTCGCCTAATCAGGGTAAACATCCAATAGACTGTAAACAAAACACCCTTGATGGTGGGATGACCACACTTGGGGAGCCTTGAGGGGCACATGAGCAAATTATTTTTTCAGAGTTTCATTGAAATACACAAAGAAACCTAGTGCCCAGAAGCTAAGAAACATGGAATTATTTCCAGTTCGCTAAAACGCTTTTCTGTGAGTTTGAAACTCTTTTGTTACCTAGTGATTCAGCTTTGAGATACTTGAACCAGGACAGAAGCACAGTGTGCTCTTGTCATATGAAGTGCTTTTCTGCTTTTTCAATGTTCTAGCTTTAACCATTGAAGAATTAAACTACAGGCGTTTTCAGTGAATTTTGCCTAATCAGGGAAAACATCCAATAGGCTCTAAACAAAAAACCCGTGATGGTGGATTGACCAAATTTGGGGAACCATGAGGGGCACAAGAGAGAATCATTTTGTCAGAGTTTCATTGAAATACACAAAGAAACCTAGTACCCTCAAGCTAAGAAACATGGAATTATTTAAAGTTGGCTAAAACGCTTTTCTGTGAGTTTAAAACTCTTTTGCTACCTAGTGATTCAGCTTTGAGATACTTGAACCAGGAGAGAAGCACAGTGTGCTCTTGTGAACTAAAGTGTTTTTCTGCGTTTTTAAAGTAATAGCATTAACCATATAAGAATTAAACTCACAGGCGTTTTCAGGCATTTTCGCCTAATCAGGGTAAACATCCAATAGACTGTAAACAAAACACCCTTGATGGTGGGATGACCAAACATGGGCAGCATTGAGGGGCACATGAGAGAGTCATTTTTTCAGAGTTTCATTGAAATACACAAAGAAACCTAGTTCCCAGAAGCTAAGAAACATGGAATTATTTCCAGTTCTCTAAAACGCTTTTCTGTGAGTTTGAAACTCTTTTGTTACCTAGTGATTCAGCTTTGAGATACATGAACCAGGAAAGAATTACAGTGTGCTCTTGTGATCTGAAGTGGTTTTCTGCATTTTCAAAGTTCTAGCATTAACCATTGAGGAATTCAATTACAGGCGTTTTCAGTGAAATTCGCCTAATCAGGGTAAATATCTAATAGGCTCTAAACAAAAAACCCGTGATGGTGGATTGACCAAACTTGGGAGCCATGAGGGGCACAAGAGAGAATCATTTTGTCAGAGTTTCATTGAAATACACAAAGAAACCTAGTACCCACAAGCTAAGAAACATGGAATTATTTAAAGTTGGCTAAAACGCTTTTCTGTGAGTTTAAAACTCTTTTGCTACCTAGTGATTCAGCTTTGAGATACTTGAACCAGGAGAGAAGCACAGTGTGCTCTTGTGAACTAAAGTGTTTTTTCTGCGTTTTAAAAGTAATAGCGTTAACCATTTAAGAATTAAACTCACAGGCGTTTTCAGGAATTTTCGCCTAATCAGGGTAAACATCCAATAGACTGTAAACAAAACACCCTTGATGATGGGATGACCAATCTTTGGGAGCCTTGAGGGACACATGAGAGAATCATTTCTTCAAAGTTTCATTGAAATACACAAAGAAACCTAGTGCCCAGAAGCTAAGAAACATGAAATTATTTCCAGCTCACTAAAACGCTTTTCTGTGAGTTTGAATCTCTTTTGCAAACTAGTGATTCAGTTTTGAGATACTTGAACCAGGACAGGAGCATAGTGTGCTCTTGTGATCTGAAGTGCTTTTCTGCATTTTCAATGTTCTATCATTAACCATTGAGGAATTAAACTAACAGGCGTTTTCAGTGAAATTCGCCTAATCCGGGTAAATATCCAATAGGCTCTATACAAAAAAACCCGTGATCGTGGGATGACCAAATTTGGGGAGCCATGAGGGGCACAAAAGAGAATCATTTTGTCAGAGTTTCATTGCAATACACAAAGAAACCTAGTTCCCAGAAGCTAAGAAACATGGAATTATTTCCAGTTGGCTAAATCGCTTTTCTGTGAGTTTGAAACTCTTTTGCTACCTAGTGAGTCAGCTTTGAGATACTTGAACCAGGAAAGAAGCACAGTGTGCTTTTGTGATCTGAATTGCTTTTCTGCATTTTCAAAGTTCTAGCATTAACCATTGAAGAATTAAACTACAGGCATTTTCAGTGAATTTCGCCTAACCAGGGAAAACATCCAATAGGCTCTAAACAAAAAACCCGTGATGGTGGATTGACCAAATTTGGGGAACCATGAGGGGCACAAGAGAGAATCATTTTGTCAGAGTTTCATTGAAATACACAAAGAAACCTAGTACCCACAAGCTAAGAATAATGGAATTATTTAAAGTTGGCTAAAACGCTTTTCTGTGAGTTTAAAACTCTTTTGCTACCTGGTGATTCAGCTTTGAGATACTTGAACCAGGAGAGAAGCACAGTGTGCTCTTGTGAACTAAAGTGTTTTTCTGCGTTTTTAAAGTAATAGCGTTAACCATTTAAGAATTAAACTCACAGGCGTTTTCAGGCATTTTCGCCTAATCAGGGTAAACATCCAATAGACTGTAAACAAAACACTCTTGATGGTGGGATGACCAAACATGGGGAGCCTTGAGGGGCACATGAGCGAATCATTTTTTCAGAGATTCATTGAAATACACAAAGAAACCTAGTGCCCAGAAGCTAAGAAACATGAAATTATTTCCAGCTCACTAAAACGCTTTTCTGTGAGTTTAAAACTCTTTTGCTACCTAGTGATTCAGCTTTGAGATACTTGAACCAGGAGAGAAGCACAGTGTGCTCTTGTGAACTAAAGTGTTTTTCTGCGTTTTTAAAGTAATAGTGTTAACCATTTAAGAATTAAACTCACAGGCGTTTTCAGGCATTTTCGCCTAATCAGGGTAAACATCCAATAGACTGTAAACAAAACACTCTTGATGGTGGGATTACCAAGCATGGGGAGCCTTGAGGGACACATGAGCGAATCATTTTTTCAGAGATTCATTGAAATACACAAAGAAACCTAGTGCCCAGAAGCTAAGAAACATGAAATTATTTCCAGCTCACTAAAACGCTTTTCTGTGAGTTTGAATCTCTTTTGCAAACTAGTGATTCAGTTTTGAGATACTTGAACCAGGACAGGAGCACAGTGTGCTCTTGTGATCTGAAGTGCTTTTCTGCATTTTCAAAGTTCTAGCATTAACCATTGAGGACTTAAACTAACAGGCGTTTTCAGTGAAATTCGCCTAATCAGGGTAAATATCCAATAGGCTCTATACAAAAAACCCGTGATCGTGGGATGAGCAAATTTGGGAAGCCATGAGGGGCAAAAGAGAGAATCATTTTGTCAGAGTTTCATTGAAATACACAAAGAAACCTAGTTCCCAGAAGCTAAGAAACATGGAATTATTTCCAGTTGGCTAAATCGCTTTTCTGTGAGTTTGAAACTCTTTTGCTACCTAGTGAGTCAGCTTTGAGATACTTGATCCAGGAGAGGAGCACAGTGTGCTCTTGTGATCTGAAGTGGTTTTCTGCATTTTCAAAGTTCTAGCATTTACCATTGAGGAATTAAATTACAGGCGTTTTCAGTGAAATTCGCCTAATCAGGGTAAATATCCAATAGGCTGTAAACAAAAAACCCGTGATGGTGGATTGACCAAACTTGGGGAGCCATGAGGGGCACAAGAGAGAATCATTTTGTCAGAGTTTCATTGAAATACACAAAGAAACCTAGTTCCCAGAAGCTAAGAAACATGGAATTATTTCCAGTTGGCTAAAACGCTTTTCTGTGAGTTTGAAACTCTTTTGCTACCTAGTGATTCAGCTTTGAGATACTTGAACCAGGAGATAAGCACAGTGTGCTCTTGTGAACTAAAGTGTTGTTCTGTGTTTTTAAAGTTCTCGCATTAACCATTTAAGAATTAAACTCACAGGCGTTTTCAGGCATTGTCGCCTAATCAGGGTAAACATCCAATAGACTGTAAACAAAACACCCTTGATGGTGGGATGACCACACTTGGGGAGCCTTGAGGGGCACATGAGCAAATCATTTTTTCAGAGTTTCATTGAAATACACAAAGAAACCTAGTGCCCAGAATCTAAGAAACATGGAATTATTTCCAGTTCGCTAAAACGCTTTTCTGTGAGTTTGAAACTCTTTTGCTAACTAGTGATTCAGTTTTGAGATACTTGAACCAGGACAGGAGCACAGTGTGCTGTTGTGATATGAAGTGCTTTTCTGCATTTTGAAAGTTCTAGCATTAACCATTGAGGAATTAAACTAACAGGCGTTTTCAGTGAAATTCGCCTAATCAGGGTAAACATCCAATAGGCTCTAAACAAAAAAACCCGTGATGGTGGATTGACTAAATTTGGATAGCCATGAGGGGCACAAGAGAGAATCATTATTTCAGAGTTTCATTGAAATACACAAAGAAACCTAGTACCCACAAGCTAAGAAACATGGAATTATTTCCATTTGGCTAAAACGCTTTTCTGTGAGTTTGAAACTCTTTTGCTACCTAGTGATTCAGCTTTGAGACACTTGAACCAGGAGAGAAGCACAGTGTGCTCTTGTGAACTAAAGTGTTTTTCTGCGTTTTTAAAGTAATAGCGTTAACCATTTAAGAATTAAACTCACAGACGTTTTCAGGCATTTTCGCCTAATCAGGGTAAACATCCAATAGACTGTAAACAAAACACTCTTGATGGTGGGATGACCAAACATGGGGAGCCTTGAGGGGCACATGAGCAAATCATTTTTTCAGAGATTCATTGAAATACCCAAGGAAACCTATTGCCCAGAAGCTAAGAAACATGAAATTATTTCCAGCTCACTAAAACGCTTTTCTGTGAGTTTGAATCTCTTTTGCAAACTAGTGATTCAGTTTTGAGATACTTGAACCAGGACAGGAGCACAGTGTGCTCTTGTGATCTGAAGTGCTTTTCTGCATTTTCAAAGTTCTAGCATTAACCACTGAGGAATTAAACTAACAGGCGTTTTCAGTGAAATTCGCCTAATCAGGGTAAACATCCAATAGGCTCTATACAAAAAAAACCGTGATCGTGGGATGACCAAATTTGGGGAGCCATGAGGGGCACAAGAGAGAATCATTTTGTCAGAGTTTCATTGCAATACACAAAGAAACCTAGTTCCCAGAAGCTAAGAAACATGGAATTATTTCCAGTTGGCTAAATCGCTTTTCTGTGAGTTTGAAACTCTTTTGCTACCTAGTGAGTCAGCTTTGAGATACTTGAACCAGGAAAGAAGCACAGTGTGCTTTTGTGATCTGAAGTGCGTTTCTGCATTTTCAAAGTTCTAGCATTAACCATTGAAGAATTAAACTACAGGCATTTTCAGTGAATTTCGCCTAACCAGGGAAAACATCCAATAGGCTCTAAACAAAAAACCCGTGATGGTGGATTGACCAAATTTGGGGAACCATGAGGGGCACAAGAGAGAATCATTTTGTCAGAGTTTCATTGAAATACACAAAGAAACCTAGTACCCACAAGCTAAGAAACATGGAATTATTTAAAGTTGGCTAAAACACTTTTCTGTGAGTTTAAAACTCTTTTGCTACCTAGTGATTCAGCTTTGAGATACTTGAACCAGGAGAGAAGCACAGTGTGCTCTTGTGAACTAAAGTGTTTTTCTGCGTTTTTAAAGTAATAGCGTTAACCATTTAAGAATTAAACTCACAGGCGTTTTCAGGCATTTTCGCCTAATCAGGGTAAACATCCAATAGACTGTAAACAAAACACTCTTGATGGTGGGATGACCAAACATGGGGAGCCTTGAGGGGCACATGAGCGAATCATTTTTTCAGAGATTCATTGAAATACACAAAGAAACCTTGTGCCCAGAAGCTAAGAAACATGAAATTATTTCCAGCTCACTAAAACGCTTTTCTGTGAGTTTGAATCTCTTTTGCAAACTAGTGATTCAGTTTTGAGATACTTGAACCAGGAGAGGAGCACAGTGTGCTCTTGTGATCTGAAGTGGTTTTCTGCATTTTCAAAGTTCTAGCATTAACCATTGAGGAATTAAATTACAGGCTTTTTCAGTGAAATTCGCCTAATCAGGGTAAATATCCAATAGGTTCTAAACAAAAAACCCGTGATGGTGGATTGACCAAATTTGGGAAGCCATGAGGGGCACAAGAGAGAATCATTTTGTCAGAGTTTCATTGAAATACACAAAGAAACCTAGTTCCCAGAAGCTAAGAAACATGGAATTATTTCCAGTTGGCTAAATCGCTTTTCTGTGAGTTTGAAACTCTTTTGCTACCTAGTGAGTCAGCTTTGAGATACTTGATCCAGGTGAGGAGCACAGTGTGCTCTTGTGATCTGAAGTGGTTTTCTGCATTTTCAAAGTTCTAGCATTAACCATTGAGGAATTAAATTACAGGCATTTTCAGTGAAATTCGCCTAATCAGGGTAAACATCCAATAGGCTCTAAACAAAAAACCCGTGATGGTGGATTGACTAAATTTGGATAGCCATGAGGGGCACAAGAGAGAATCATTTTGTCAGAGTTTCATTGAAATACACAAAGAAACCTAGTACCCACAAGCTAAGAAACATGGAATTATTTCAATTTGGCTAAAACGCTTTTCTGTGAGTTTGAAAATCTTTTGCTACCTAGTGATTCAGCTTTTAGACACTTGAACCAGGAGAGAAGCACAGTGTGCTCTTGTGAACTAAAGTGTTGTTCTGCGTTTTTAAAGTTCTAGCATTAACCATTTAAGAATTAAACTCACAGGCGTTTTCAGGCATTTTCGCCTAATCAGGGTAAACATCCAATAGCCTGCAAACAAAACACCCTTGATGATGGGATGACCAATCTTTGGGAGCCTTGAGGGACACATGAGAGAATCATTTTGTCAGAGTTTCATTGAAATACACAAAGAAACCTACTGCTCAGAAGCTAAGAAACATGGAATTATTTCCAGTTCGCTAAAACGCTTTTCTGTGAGTTTGAAACTCTTTTGTTACCTAGTGATTCAGCTTTGAGATACTTGAACCAGGACAGAAGCACAGTGTGCTGTTGTGATCTGAAAAGCTTTTCTGCATTTTTAAAGTTCTAGCATTAACCATTGAAAAATTAATCTACAGGCGTTTTCAGTGAAATTCGCCTAATCAGGGAAAATATCCAATAGGCTCTAAACGAAACATCCTTGATGGTGGGATGACCAAACTTGGGGAGTCTGGAGGGGCACATGAGAGAATCATTTTTTCAGAGTTTCATTGCAATACACAAAGAAACCTTGTGCCCAGAAGCTAAGAAACATGGAATTATTTCCAGTTGGCTAAATCGCTTTTCTGTGAGTTTGAAACTCTTTTGTTACCTAGTGATTCAGCTTTGAGATACTTGAAGCAGGACAGAAGGACAGTGTGCTCTTGTGATATGAAGTGCTTTTCTGCTTTTTCAAAGTTCTAGCTTTAACCATTGAGGAATTTAACTACAGGCGTTTTCAGTGAAATTCGCCTAATCAGGGTAAATATCCAAAAGGCTCTAAATAAAAAACCCGTGATGGTGGGATGACCAAATTTGGGGAGCCATGAGGTGCACAAGATAGAATCATTTTGTCAGAGTTTCACTGAAATACACAAAGAAACCTAGTACCCAGAAGCTAAGAAACATGGAATTATTTCCAGTTGGCTAAATCGCTTTTCTGTGAGTTTGAAACTCTTTTGCTACCTAGTGAGTCAGCTTTGAGATACTTGAACCAGGAAAGAAGCACAGTGTGCTTTTGTGATCTGAAGTGCTTTTCTGCATTTTCAAAGTTCTAGCATTAACCATTGAAGAATTAAACTACAGGCATTTTCAGTGAATTTCGCCTAACCAGGGTAAAACATCCAATAGGCTCTAAACAAAAAACCCGTGATGGTGGATTGACCAAATTTGGGGAACCATGAGGGGCACAAGAGAGAATCATTTTGTCAGAGTTTCATTGAAATACACAAAGAAACCTAGTACCCACAAGCTAAGAAACATGGAATTATTTAAAGTTGGCTAAAACGCTTTTCTGTGAGTTTAAAACTCTTTTGCTACCTAGTGATTCAGCTTTGAGATACTTGAACCAGGAGAGAAGCACAGTGTGCTCTTGTGAACTAAAGAGTTTTTCTGCGTTTTAAAAGTAATAGCGTTAACCATTTAAGAATTAAACTCACAGGCGTTTTCAGGCATTTTCGCCTAATCAGGGTAAACATCCAATAGACTGTAAACAAAACACTCTTGATGGTGGGATGACCAAACATGGGGAGCTTTGAGGGGCACATGAGCGAATCATTTTTTCAGAGATTCATTGAAATACACAAAGAAACCTAGTGCCCAGAAGCTAAGAAACATGAAATTATTTCCAGCTCACTAAAACGCTTTTCTGTGAGTTTGAATCTCTTTTGCAAACTAGTGATTCAGTTTTGAGATACTTGAACCAGGACAGGAGCACAGTGTGCTCTTGTGATCTGAAGTGCTTTTCTGCATTTTCAAAGTTCTAGCATTAACCATTGAGGAATTAAACTAACAGGCGTTTTCAGTGAAATTCGCCTAATCAGGGTAAATATCCAATAGGCTCTATACAGAAAACCCGTGATCGTGGGATGACCAAATTTGGGAAGCCATGAGGGGCAAAAGAGAGAATCATTTTGTCAGAGTTTCATTGAAATACACAAAGAAACCTAGTACCCACAAGCTAAGAAACATGGAATTATTTCAATTTGGCTAAAACGCTTTTCTGTGAGTTTGAAAATCTTTTGCTACCTAGTGATTCAGCTTTTAGACACTTGAACCAGGAGAGAAGCACAGTGTGCTCTTGTGAACTAAAGTGTTGTTCTGCGTTTTTAAAGTTCTAGCATTAACCATTTAAGAATTAAACTCACAGGCGTTTTCAGGCATTTTCGCCTAATCAGGGTAAACATCCAATAGCCTGCAAACAAAACACCCTTGATGATGGGATGACCAATCTTTGGGAGCCTTGAGGGGACACATGAGAGAATCATTTTGTCAGAGTTTCATTGAAATACACAAAGAAACCTACTGCTCAGAAGCTAAGAAACATGGAATTATTTCCAGTTCGCTAAAACGCTTTTCTGTGAGTTTGAAACTCTTTTGTTACCTAGTGATTCAGCTTTGAGATACTTGAACCAGGACAGAAGCACAGTGTGCTGTTGTGATCTGAAAAGCTTTTCTGCATTTTTAAAGTTCTAGCATTAACCATTGAAAAATTAATCTACAGGCGTTTTCAGTGAAATTCGCCTAATCAGGGAAAATATCCAATAGGCTCTAAACGAAACATCCTTGATGGTGGGATGACCAAACTTGGGGAGTCTGGAGGGGCACATGAGAGAATCATTTTTCAGAGTTTCATTGCAATACACAAAGAAACCTTGTGCCCAGAAGCTAAGAAACATGGAATTATTTCCAGTTGGCTAAATCGCTTTTCTGTGAGTTTGAAACTCTTTTGTTACCTAGTGATTCAGCTTTGAGATACTTGAAGCAGGACAGAAGGACAGTGTGCTCTTGTGATATGAAGTGCTTTTCTGCTTTTTCAAAGTTCTAGCTTTAACCATTGAGGAATTTAACTACAGGCGTTTTCAGTGAAATTCGCCTAATCAGGGTAAATATCCAAAAGGCTCTAAATAAAAAACCCGTGATGGTGGGATGACCAAATTTGGGGAGCCATGAGGTGCACAAGATAGAATCATTTTGTCAGAGTTTCACTGAAATACACAAAGAAACCTAGTACCCAGAAGCTAAGAAACATGGAATTATTTCCAGTTGGCTAAATCGCTTTTCTGTGAGTTTGAAACTCTTTTGCTACCTAGTGAGTCAGCTTTGAGATACTTGAACCAGGAAAGAAGCACAGTGTGCTTTTGTGATCTGAAGTGCTTTTCTGCATTTTCAAAGTTCTAGCATTAACCATTGAAGAATTAAACTACAGGCATTTTCAGTGAATTTCGCCTAACCAGGGAAAACATCCAATAGGCTCTAAACAAAAAACCCGTGATGGTGGATTGACCAAATTTGGGGAACCATGAGGGGCACAAGAGAGAATCATTTTGTCAGAGTTTCATTGAAATACACAAAGAAACCTAGTACCCACAAGCTAAGAAACATGGAATTATTTAAAGTTGGCTAAAACGCTTTTCTGTGAGTTTAAAAACTCTTTTGCTACCTAGTGATTCAGCTTTGAGATACTTGAACCAGGAGAGAAGCACAGTGTGCTCTTGTGAACTAAAGAGTTTTTCTTCTGCGTTTTTAAAGTAATAGCGTTAACCATTTAAGAATTAAACTCACAGGCGTTTTCAGGCATTTTCGCCTAATCAGGGTAAACATCCAATAGACTGTAAACAAAACACTCTTGATGGTGGGATGACCAAACATGGGGAGCTTTGAGGGGCACATGAGCGAATCATTTTTTCAGAGATTCATTGAAATACACAAAGAAACCTAGTGCCCAGAAGCTAAGAAACATGAAATTATTTCCAGCTCACTAAAACGCTTTTCTGTGAGTTTGAATTTCTTTTGCAAACTAGTGATTCAGTTTTGAGATACTTGAACCAGGACAGGAGCACAGTGTGCTCTTGTGATCTGAAGTGCTTTTCTGCATTTTCAAAGTTCTAGCATTAACCATTGAGGAATTAAACTAACAGGCGTTTTCAGTGAAATTCGCCTAATCAGGGTAAATATCCAATAGGCTCTATACAGAAAACCCGTGATCGTGGGATGACCAAATTTGGGAAGCCATGAGGGCAAAAGAGAGAATCATTTTGTCAGAGTTTCATTGAAATACACAAAGAAACCTAGTACCCACAAGCTAAGAAACATGGAATTATTTAAAGTTGGCTAAAACGCTTTTCTGTGAGTTTAAAACTCTTTTGCTACCTAGTGATTCAGCTTTGAGATACTTGAACCAGGAGAGAAGCACAGTGTGCTCTTGTGAACTAAAGTGTTTTTCTGCGTTTTAAAAGTAATAGCGTTAACCATTTAAGAATTAATCTCACAGGCGTTTTCAGGAATTTTCGCCTAATCAGGGTAAACATCCAATAGACTGTAAACAAAACACCCTTGATGATGGGATGACCAATCTTTGGGAGCCTTGAGGGACACATGAGAGAATCATTTCTTCAAAGTTTCATTGAAATACACAAAGAAACCTAGTGCCCAGAAGCTAAGAAACATGAAATTATTTCCAGCTCACTAAAACGCTTTTCTGTGAGTTTGAATCTCTTTTGCAAACTAGTGATTCAGTTTTGAGATACTTGAACCAGGACAGGAGCATAGTGTGCTCTTGTGATCTGAAGTGCTTTTCTGCATTTTCAATGTTCTATCATTAACCATTGAGGAATTAAACTAACAGGCGTTTTCAGTGAAATTCGCCTAATCCGGGTAAATATCCAATAGGCTCTATACAAAAAACCCGTGATCGTGGGATGACCAAATTTGGGGAGCCATGAGGGGCACAAGAGAGAATCATTTTGTCAGAGTTTCATTGCAATACACAAAGAAACCTAGTTCCCAGAAGCTAAGAAACATGGAATTATTTCCAGTTGGCTAAATCGCTTTTCTGTGAGTTTGAAACTCTTTTGCTACCTAGTGAGTCAGCTTTGAGATACTTGAACCAGGAAAGAAGCACAGTGTGCTTTTGTGATCTGAAGTGCTTTTCTGCATTTTCAAAGTTCTAGCATTAACCATTGAAGAATTAAACTACAGGCATTTTCAGTGAATTTCGCCTAACCAGGGAAAACATCCAATAGGCTCTAAACAAAAAAACCCGTGATGGTGGATTGACCAAATTTGGGGAACCATGAGGGGCACAAGAGAGAATCATTTTGTCAGAATTTCATTGAAATACACAAAGAAACCTAGTACCCACAAGCTAAGAAACATGGAATTATTTAAAGTTGGCTAAAACGCTTTTCTGTGAGTTTAAAACTCTTTTGCTACCTAGTGATTCAGCTTTGAGATACTTGAACCAGGAGAGAAGCACAGTGTGCTCTTGTGAACTAAAGTGTTTTTCTGCGTTTTAAAAGTAATAGCGTTAACCATTTAAGAATTAAACTCACAGGCGTTTTCAGGAATTTTCGCCTAATCAGGGTAAACATCCAATAGACTATAAACAAAACACCCTTGATGATGGGATGACCAATCTTTGGGAGCCTTGAGGGACACATGAGAGAATCATTTCTTCAAAGTTTCATTGAAATACACAAAGAAACCTAGTGCCCAGAAGCTAAGAAACATGAAATTATTTCCAGCTCACTAAAACGCTTTTCTGTGAGTTTGAATCTCTTTTGCAAACTAGTGATTCAGTTTTGAGATACTTGAACCAGGACAGGAGCACAGTGTGCTCTTGTGATCTGAAGTGCTTTTCTGCATATTCAATGTTCTATCATTAACCATTGAGGAATTAAACTAACAGGCGTTTTCAGTGAAATTCGCCTAATCAGGGTAAACATCCAATAGGCTGTAAACAAAAAACCCGTGATGGTGGATTGACTAAATTTGGGGAGCCATGAGGGGCACAAGAGAGAATCATTTTGTCAGAGTTTCATTGAAATACACAAAGAAACCTAGTACCCACAAGCTATGAAACATGGAATTATTTCCATTTGGCTAAAACCCTTTTCTGTGAGTTTGAAACTCTTTTGCTACCTAGTGATTCAGCTTTTAGACACTTGAACCAGGAGAGAAGCACAGTGTGCTCTTGTGAACTAAAGTGTTGTTCTGCGTTTTTAAAGTTCTAGCATTAACCATTTAAGAATTAAACTCACAGGCGTTTTCAGGCATTTTCGCCTAATCAGGGTAAACATCCAATAGACTGTAAACAAAACACCCTTGATGATGGGATGACCAATCTTTGGGAGCCTTGAGGGACACATGAGAGAATCATTTCTTCAAAGTTTCATTGAAATACACAAAGAAACCTACTGCTCAGAAGCTAAGAAACATGGAATTATTTCCAGTTCGCTAAAACGCTTTTCTGTGAGTTTGAAACTCTTTTGCTACCTAGTGATTCAGCTTTGAGATACTTGAACCAGGACAGAAGCACAGTGTGCTGTTGTGATCTGAAAAGCTTTTCTGCATTTTTAAAGTTCTAGCATTAACCATTGAAAAATTAATCAACAGGCGTTTTCAGTGAAATTCGCCTAATCAGGGTAAATATCCAATAGGCTCTAAACAAAAAACCCGTGATGGTGGATTGACCAAACTTGGGGAGCCATGAGGGGCACAAGAGAGAATCATTTTGTCAGAGTTTCATTGAAATACACAAAGAAACCTAGTTCCCAGAAGCTAAGAAACATGGAATTATTTCCAGTTGGCTAAAACGCTTTTCTGTGAGTTTGAAACTCTTTTGCTACCTAGTGATTCAGCTTTGAGATACTTGAACCAGGAGATAAGCACAGTGTGCTCTTGTGAACTAAAGTGTTGTTCTGTGTTTTTAAAGTTCTAGCATTAACCATTTAAGAATTAAACTCACAGGCGTTTTCAGGCATTGTCGCCTAATCAGGGTAAACATCCAATAGACTGTAAACAAAAACACCCTTGATGGTGGGATGACCACACTTGGGGAGCCTTGAGGGGCACATGAGCAAATCATTTTTTCAGAGTTTCATTGAAATACACAAAGAAACCTAGTGCCCAGAAGCTAAGAAACATGGAATTATTTCCAGTTGGCTAAATCGCTTTTCTGTGAGTTTGAAACTCTTTTGTTACCTAGTGATTCAGCTTTGAGATACTTGAAGCAGGACAGAAGGACAGTGTGCTCTTGTGATATGAAGTGCTTTTCTGCTTTTTCAAAGTTCTAGCTTTAACCATTGAGAAATTTAACTACAGGCGTTTTCAGTAAAATTCGCCTAATCAGGGTAAATATCCAAAAGGCTCTAAATAAAAAACCCGTGATGGTGGGATGACCAAATTTGGGGAGCCATGAGGTGCACAAGATAGAATCATTTTGTCAGAGTTTCACTGATATACACAAAGCAACCTAGTACCCAGAAGCTAAGAAACATGAAATTATTTCCAGTTGGCTAAATCGCTTTTCTGTGAGTTTGAAACTCTTTTGCTACCTAGTGATTCAGCTTTGAGATACTTGAACCAGGACAGAAGCACAGTGTGCTATTGTGATCTGAAAAGCTTTTCTGCATTTTTAAAGTTCTAGCATTAACCATTGAAAAATTAATCTACAGGCGTTTTCAGTGAAATTCGCCTAATCAGGGTAAATATCCAATAGGCTCTAAACAAAAAAACCCGTGATGGTGGATTGACCAAACTTGGGGAGCCATGAGGGGCAAAAGAGAGAATCATTTTGTCAGAGTTTCATTGCAATACACAAAGAAACCTAGTTCCCAGAAGCTAAGAAACATGGAATTATTTCCAGTTGGCTAAATCGCTTTTCTGTGAGTTTGAAACTCTTTTGTTACCTAGTGATTTAGCTTTGAGATACTTGAACCAGGACAGGAGCACAGTGTGCTGTTGTGATCTGAAGTGCTTTTCTGCATTTTCAAAGTTCTAGCATTAACCATTGAGGAATTAAACTAACAGGCATTTTCAGTGAAATTCGCGTAATCAGCGTAAACATCCAATAGGCTCTAAACAAAAAGCCCGTGATGGTGGATTGACCAAATTTGGGGAGCCATGAGGGGCACAAGAGAGAATCATTTTGTCAGAGTTTCATTGAAATACACAAAGAAACCTAGTACCCACAAGCTAAGAAACATGGAATTATTTCCATTTGGCTAAAACGCTTTTCTGTGAGTTTGAAACTCTTTGCTACCTAGTGATTCAGCTTTTAGATACTTGAACCAGGAGAAAAGCACAGTGTGCTCTTGTGAACTAAAGTGTTGTTCTGTGTTTTAAAGTTCTAGCATAAACCATTTAAGAATTAAACTCACAGGCGTTTTCAGGCATTTTCGCCTAATCAGGGTAAACATCCAATAGACTGTAAACAAAACACCTTTTATGGTGGGATGATGAAACTTGGGGAGCCTTGAGGGGCACATGAGAGAATGATTTTTTCAGAGTTTCATTGAAATACACAAAGAAACCTACTACCCAGATGCTAAGAAACATGGAATTATTTCCAGTTGGCTAAATCGCTTTTCTGTGAGTTTGAAACTCTTTTCCTACCTAGTGATTCAGCTTTGAGATACTTGAACCAGGAGAGAAGCACAGTGTGCTCCTGTGAACTAAAGTGTTGTTTTGCGTTTTTAAAGTTCTAGCATTAACCATTTAAAAATTAAACTCACATGCGTTTTCAGGCATTTTTGCCTTATCAGGGTAAACATCCAATAGACTGTAAACAAAACACCCTTTATGGTGGGATGATGAAACTTGGGGAGCCTTGAGGGGCACATGAGAGAATGATTTTTTCAGAGTTTCATTGAAATACACAAAGAAACCTAGTGCCCAGAAGCTAAGAAACATGGAATTATTTCCAGTTCGCTAAAACACTTTTTCTGTGAGTTTGAAACTCTTTTGCTACCTAGTGATTCAGCTTTTAGATACTTGAACCAGGAGAGAAGCACAGTGTGCTCTTGTGAACTAAAGTGTTGTTCTGTGTTTTTAAAGTTCTAGCATAAACCATTTAAGAATTAAACTCACAGGCGTTTTCAGGCATTTTCGCCTAATCAGGGTAAACATCCAATAGACTGTAAAAAAAACACCCTTGATGATGGGATGACCAAACTTGGGGAGCCTTGAGGGGCACATGAGAGAATCATTTTTTCAGAGTTTCATTGAAATACACATAGAAACCTAGTGCCCAGATGCTAAGAAACATGGAATTATTTCCAGTTCGCTAAAACGCTTTTCTGTGAGTTTGAAACTCTTTTGTTACCTAGTGATTCAGCTTTGAGATACTTGAACCAGGAAAGAAGCACAGTGAGCTCTTGTGATCTGAAGTGCTTTTCTGCGTTTTCAAAGTTCTAGCATTAACCATTGAGGAATTAAACTAACAGGCGTTTTCAGTGAAATTCGCCTAATCAGGGTAAACATCCAATAGGCTCTATTCAAAAAACCCGTGATGCTGGGA
>JAKELJ010000056.1:0-11621 GCA_025594165.1 Tamias sibiricus
TTAGCTTCTGGGCACTAGGTTTCTTTGTGTATTTCAATGAAACTCTGAAAAAATGATTCTCTCATGTGCCCCTCAAGGCTCCCCAAGTTTGGTCATCCCACCATCAAGGGTGTTTTTTGTTTACAGTCTATTGGATGTTTACCCTGATTAGGCGAAAATGCCTGAAAACGCCTGTGAGTTTAATTCTTAAATGGTTAAAGCTAGAACTTTAAAAACGCAGAACAACACTTTAGTTCACAAGAGCACACTGTGCTTCTGTCCTGGTTCAAGTATCTCAAAGCTGAATCACTAGGTAGCAAAAGAGTTTCAAACTCACAGAAAAGCGATTTAGCCAACTGGAAATAATTCCCATGTTTCTTAGCTTGTGGGTACTAGGTTTCTTTGTGTATTTCAATGAAACTCTGACAAAATGATTCTCTCTTGTGCCCCTCATGGCTCTTTTTAAATTTGGTCAATCCAGACCATCACGAGATTTTGTTTAGAGCCTATTGGTAGTTTACCCTGAATAGGTCGAATTTCACTGAAAATGCCTGTTAGTTTATTTTCTCAATGGTTTTAATGCTTAGACCTTTTAACTAAACGCCCGCAAAGCACTTTAGATCACCAAGAGCACACTGGTGCTTCTATCGTGGTTCCTAGTATCTCAAAAGCTGGAATCACTAGTAAGTAGAAAAGAGTTTCAAAATCACCAGACAAACGCGTTTTTTCAGCCAACTGGAAATAATTCCATGTTTCTTAGGCTGGTGGGTACTAGGTTTTCTTGTGTGTATTTCATTGAAACGTCTGACAAAAATGATTCTCTCTTGGGCCCCTCATGGGCTCCCAAATTTGGTCAGCAATCCACCATCACGGGTTTTTTTGTTTAGAGCCTATTGGAAGTTTTCCCTGATTTAGGCGACAATTTTCACTGAAAACCGCTATAGTTTAATTCTTCATATGGTTAATGCTAGAACTTTGAAAATGCAGGAAAAGCACTTCAGATCACAAGAGCACACTGTGCCTTTGTCCTGTGTTCAAGTATCTCAAAGCTGAATGGACTATGGTAGCAAAAAAGAGTTTCAAATCTCAGAAAGCGTTGTCAGAAAAGCGTTTTAGCGAACTGGAATTTCATTCCAATGTGTTCTTAGCTTCCTGGGCACATAGGTTTCTTTATGTATTTCAATGAATCTCTGAAAAAAATGATACTCATCATGTGTCACTCAAAAGCTCTCCAAGTTTGGTCAATCCCACCATCAAGGGTTGTTTTGTTTATAGTCTATTGGATGTTTACCCTGATTAGGCGAGAAAATGCCTGGTAAATCGCTGTGAGTTTTAATTCTTTAATTGGTTCAATGCGTAGAAACTTTAAAAAAACGCAGAAACAACAATTTAGTTCACAAGAGGCACACTGTTTCTTCTCTCCTGGTTCAAGTATCATCAAAGCTGAATCACTTAGGTAGCAAAAGAGTTTCAAACTCACAGAAAAGCGTTTTTAGCTTCAACTGAAATAATTCCATTGGTTTCTTAGCTTTTCTGGGTTCTAGGGTTTTCTTTGTGTATTTCAATGAAACTCTGACGAATTGATTTCTCTCTTGTGCCCCTCATGGCTCCCCCAATTTGGTCAATCCACCATCACGGGTTTTATTTGTTTAGAGCCTATTGGGATATTTACAATGATTAGCGCGAATTTCAGATGGAATTTGCACCGTAGTTTAATTGCTTCCATGGTTAATTCTCGAACTTTTAGCAAAATGCAGATAAATCACTTCCGATCAAAAGTGCACTCAGTCCTCCTGTCCCTCGTTTCAAGTATCGTCAAAGGTGAATCATAGGTAGCAAAAAGAGTTTCAAAACTCACAGGAAAGCGGTTTTTTTTTTTTAGCCAACTGGACATAATTCTAATGTTTTTCTTTTTGCTTATGGGTACTAGGTTTCTTTTGTGTATTTGAAATGAAACTCTGAAAAAATGATTCTCTCTTGTGTCCCTCATGGCTCTCCAAAGTTTTGGTCATTCTCACCATCAACGGGTTTTTTGTTTAAGAGCCTATTGGATGTTTAACCCTGATTAGGCGAATTTCCACTGGACATCGCCTAATGTTAATTTTTAATCCTCCACTTGGTTAATGTTAGAACTTTTTTTAAAAACCGCGAGAACAACACTTTAGGTCAACATTGAGCACCACTGTGCTTCTATTCCCTGGTTCATTACGTATATCAAAAGCTGAAACACTAGGTAGTGTAAAAAGAGTTTCAAAACTCCCAGAAATGCGGTTTTTAGCCAACCTTGAAACTCATTTCCATGTTTCTTCGCATCTGGGTACTAGGTTTTCTTGTGTGTAATTTCACTCGAAACTCTGACAAAATGATTTTCCTCTCTTGAGCCCCCTCATGGCTCCCCAAAATTAAGTCAATCCCACCATCCCCGGGTTTTTTGTTTTAGAGGCCTACCTGGATGATTACCATGATTAGTGCGGAATTTCACTGAAAACGGCCTGTTTGTTTAATTTTCTCATATGGTTAATGCTAGAACTTTTGAAACTGCAGAGTGGAAAGAATTTCAGATCACAAGAGCACACTGTGCTTCTGTTTCTGGTTCAAAGTATCTCCCCCCCCCAAAGCTTGACTCCACTAGGTAGCAAAAGAGTTTTCAAACTCACAGAAAAGCGTTTAAGCGTATTGGAAAAAATTCCATGTTTGCCTTTGCTTTCTGTGCCACTTAGGTTTATTTGTGTATTTTAATTGAAACTCTGTAGAAATGATTCTCTCATGTGCCCCCTTCAAAAGATTCCTCAAGTTTGGTCATTCCACCATCAAACGGGTTTGGTTTTGTTTACAGTCTATTGCGAATGTTTTTACCTGAATTGGCGAACATTGCCTGAAAACGCCCCTGAGAGGTTTATAATTATTAAATGGTGTTCTGCTAGAACTTTTAATAACGCTAGCAGCAGCACAACACTTTATTTCACAAGGACCACACTGTGCTTGTCTGTCCTGGTTCAGGTATCTCCTAAGCTGAATCACAAGGTAGAAAAAGCGTTTCAAACTCACAGAATAAGCGATTTAGGCAACTGGGGAAATAATTCCCAAGTTTCTTAGCTTGTGCGGTTACTAGGTTTCTTTGTGTATTTTCAATGAAATTTTCACTAAATGCTTCTCTCTTGTGTTCCTCAACGCTCTCCAAACAGTGGTCAGTCCAACCACCACATCCACGGGTTTTTTGTTTTAGCGCCCCTCTTGTATGTTTACTCAGAATAGGCGAATTTTCACATGGAAAACGCTGCTGTTAGTTTAAATTTCTTCAATGGTTAATGCTAGATAGAATGATTGATATGCGGAAAGAAAAGGAAAAGAAGAAAAGAAAGAGGGGAAGAAGAAAAATAAGAAAGAAGGAAAAAAAAAAAAAAATCGCACTTCAGATCACAAGGCGCACACTGTGCTTCTGTTCTGGTTCAAGTATATCAAAGCTGGAATCACTAGGTAGCAAATGAGTTTTCAACACTCACAGCAAATAAGCGAGGAATTTCGCCAAACTGGAAATAATTCCATATTTCTTAGCCTTCAGGGTAATAGGGTTTCTTAGTGAATTTCAATGAAACTCTGAAAAATCACTTCTCTCATGTTGCCCCTCAAGGCTCCCACGTTTGGTCATCCACCATCAAGGGTGTGGGTGTTTGTTTACAGTCTATTGGTTATTTACCCTGATTAGGCGAAAATGCCTTGGAACACGTGTCCTCTGTGAGTTATAATGTTTCTAATACTGGTTTATGCTTAGGAACTTTTAAAAATGCAGACCAACCACTTTAGTTCATTGAGCGGAGCACACTGGGCTTCTCTCTCCTGGGTTTCAAGTATCTCAACAGCTGACATCACTACGGTCTCAAAAGAGAGTTTCCACCTCACCGAAAATAGCGTTTCAGCCAACTGGAAATAATTGCCATGTTCTTAGCTTCTGCGGTACTAGGTTTTCTTTGTGTATTTCAATGAAACTCTGACAATTGATTCTCTCTTGTGCCCCTCATGGCTCACCAATTTTGGTCAATCCACAATCAACGGGTTTTATGTTTATAGCCTATTGGTTGTTTACCCTGATTAGGCGAATTTCACTGGAAAACGCTGTAGTTTAATTCTTCAATGGTTAATGGCTAGAACTTTAGAAATGCAGAAAAGCACTTCAGATCACAAGAGCACACTGTGCTTGGTTCCTGGTTCAAGTATCTCAAAGCTGAATCACTAGGTAACAAAAGAGTTTTCAAACTCACAGGAAAAGCATTTTAGCGAACTGGAAATAATTCCAATGTTTTCTTAGCTTCTGGGTACTAGGTTTCTTTGTGTATTTCAATGAAACTCTGACAAAATGATTCTCTCTTGTGCCCCTCATGGCTCCCCAAATTTGGTCAATCCACCATCACGGGTTTTTTGTTTAGAGCCTATTGGATGTTTACCCTGATTAGGCGAATTTCACTGAAAACGCCTGTAGTTTAATTCTTCAATGGTTAATGCTAGAACTTTGAAAATGCAGAAAAGCACTTCAGATCACAAGAGCACACTGTGATTCTGTCCTTGTTCAAGTATCTCAAAGCTGAATGACTAGGTAGCAAAAGAGTTTCAAACTCACAGAAAAGCGTTTTAGCGAACTGGAAATAATTCCATGTTTCTTAGCTTCTGGGCACTAGGTTTCTTTGTGTATTTCAATGAAACTCTGAAAAAATGATTCTCTCATGTGTCCCTCAAGCTCCCCAATTTTGGTCATCCCACCATCAAGGGTGTTTTGTTTATAGTCTATTGGATGTTTACCCTGATTAGGCGAATTGCACTGAAAACGCCTGTAGTTTAATTCTCAATGGTTAATGCTAGAACTTTAAAAATGCAGAAAAGCACTTTAGATCACAAGAGCACACTGTGCTTCTCTCCTGGTTCAAGTATCTCAAAGCTGAATCACTAGGTAGCAAAAGAGTTTCAAACTCACAGAAAAGCGTTTTAGCCAACTGGAAATAATTCCATGTTTCTTAGCTTCTGGGTACTAGGTTTCTTTGTGTATTTCAATGAAACTCTGACAAAATGATTCTCTCTTGTGCCCCTCATGGCTCCCCAAATTTGGTCAATCCACCATCACGGGTTTTTTGTTTAGAGCCTATTGGATGTTTACCCTGATTAGGCGAATTTCACTGAAAACGCCCTGTAGTTTTTAATTCTCAATGGTTAATGCTAGAACTTTAGAAATGCAGAAAAGCACTTCAGATCACAAGAGCACACTGTGCTTCTTTCCTGGTTTCAAGTATCTCAAAGCTGAATCACTAGGTAACAAAAGAGTTTCAAACTCACAGGAAAGCATTTTAGCGAACTGGAAATAATTCCATGTTTCTTAGCTTCTGGGCACTAGGTTTCTTTGTGTATTTCAATGAAACTCTGAAAAAATGATTCTCTCTTGTGCCCCTCAAGGCTCCCCAAGTTTGGTCAATCCACCATCAAGGGTGTTTTGTTTAGAGCCTATTGGATGTTTACCCTGATTAGGCGAAATGCCTGAAAACGCCTGTAGTTTAATTCTTCAATGGTTAATGCTAGAACTTTAAAAATGCAGAAAAGCACTTTAGTTCACAAGAGCACACTGTGCTTCTGTCCTGGTTCAAGTATCTCAAAGCTGAATCACTAGGTAGCAAAAGAGTTTCAAACTCACAGAAAAGCGTTTTAGAGCGAACTGGAAATAATTCCATGTTTCTTAGCTTGTGGGTACTAGGTTTCTTTGTGTATTTCAATGAAACTCTGACAAAATGATTCTCTCATGTGCCCCTCAAAGCTCCCCAAATTTGGTCATCCCACGTCCATCACAACGGGTTTTTTGTTTATAGTCTATTGGATGTTTACCCTGATTAGGCGAAATTCCTGAAAACGCCTGTGAGTTTAATTCTTAAATGTTAATGCTAGAACTTTAAAAACGAAAAAATGCAGAACAACACTTTAGTTCACAAGAGCACACTGTGTTCTTGTCTCCTGGTTCAAGTATCTCAAAGCTGAATCACTAGGTAGCAAAAGAGTTTCAAACTCACAGAAAAGCGTTTTAGCCAACTGGAAATAATTCCATGTTTCTTAGCTTCTGGGTACTAGGTTTCTTTGTGTATTTCAATGAAACTCTGACAAAATGATTCTCTCTTGTGCCCCTCATGGCTCCCCAAATTTGGTCAATCTCCACCATCAAGGGTTTTTTTGTTTAGAGCCTATTGGATGTTTACCCTGATTAGGCGAATTTCACTGAAAACGCCTGTAGTTTTTAATTCTTCAATGGTTAATGCTAGAACTTTAGAAAATGCAGAAAAGCACTTCAGATCACAAGAGCACACTGTGATTCTGTCTCCTGGTTCAAGTATCTCAAAGCTGAATCACTAGGTAACAAAAGAGTTTCAAACTCACAGAAAAGCGATTTTAGCGAACTGGAAAATAATTCAATGTTTCTTAGCTTCTGGGCACTAGGTTTTCTTTGTGTATTTCAATGAAACTCTGAAAAAATGATTCTCTCTTGTGCCCCTCAAGGCTCCCCAAGTTTGGTCATCCACCATCAAGGGTTTTTTTGTTTACAGCCTATTGGATGTTTACCCTGATTAGGCGAAAATGCCTGAAAACGCCTGTGAGTTTTAATTCTTAAATGGTTAATGCTAGAACTTTAAAAATGCAGAACAAGCACTTTAGTTCACAAGAGCACACTGTGCTTGTCTCCTGGTTCAAGTATCTCAAAGCTGAATCACTAGGTAGCAAAAGAGTTTCAAACTCACAGAAAAGCGATTTTAGCCAACTGGAAATAATTCAATGTTTCTTAGCTTGTGGGTACTAGGTTTCTTTGTGTATTTCAATGAAACTCTGACAAAATGATTCTCTCTTGTGCCCCTCATGGCTCCCCAAATTTGGTCAATCCACCATCACGGGTTTTTTGTTTTAGAGCCTATTGGATGTTTACCCTGATTAGGCGAATTTCACTGAAAACGCCTGTTAGTTTAATTTCTCAATGGTTAATGCTAGAACTTTAAAAATGCAGAAAAGCACTTCAGATCACAAGAGCACACTGTGCTTCTGTTCCTGGTTCAAGTATCTCAAAGCTGAATCACTAGGTAACAAAAGAGTTTCAAACTCACAGAAAAGCGTTTTAGCCAACTGGAAATAATTCCATGTTTCTTAGCTTCTGGGTACTAGGTTTCTTTGTGTATTTCAATGAAACTCTGACAAAATGATTCTCTCATGTGCCCCTCAAGGCTCCCCAAAGTTTGGTCAATCCCACCATCAACGGGTTTGTTTTGTTTACAGCCTATTGGATGTTTACCCTGATTAGGCGAAATTTCACTGAAAACGCCTGTGAGTTTAATTCTTCAATGGTTAATGCTAGAACTTTAAAAATGCAGAAAAGCACTTTAGTTCACAAGAGCACACTGTGCTTCTGTCCTGGTTCAAGTATCTCAAAGCTGAATCACTAGGTAGCAAAAGAGTTTCAAACTCACAGAAAAGCGTTTTAGCCAACTGGAAATAATTCCATGTTTCTTAGCTTCTGGGTACTAGGTTTCTTTGTGTATTTCAATGAAACTCTGACAAAATGATTCTCTCTTGTGCCCCTCATGGCTCCCCAAATTTGGTTCATCCACCATCACGGGTTTTTTTTTTAGAGCCTATTGGAATGTTTACCCTGATTAGGCGAATTTCACTGAAAACGCCTGTTAGTTTAATTTCTTCAATGGTTAATGCTAGAACTTTGAAAATGCAGAAAAAAGCACTTCAGATCACAAGAGCACACTGTGCTTCTGGGGGGGGGTTCCTGGTTCAAGTATCTCAAAGCTGAATCACTAGGTAGCAAAAGAGTTTCAAACTCACAGAAAAGCGTTTTTAGCGAACTGGAAATAATTCATGTTTCTTAGCTTCTGGGCACTAGGTTTCTTTGTGTATTTCAATGAAACTCTGAAAAAATGATTCTCTCATGTGCCCCTCAAGGCTCCCCAAGTTTTGGTCATCCCACCATCAAGGGTGTTTTGTTTACAAGTCTATTGGATGTTTACCCTGATTAGGCGAAAATGCCTGAAAACGCCTGTGAGTTTAATTCTTAAATGGTTAAGTGCTAGAACTTTAAAAACGAGCAGAACAACACTTTAGTTCACAAGAGCACACTGTGCTTCTGTCCTGGTTCAAGTATCTCAAAGCTGAATCACTAGGTAGCAAAAGAGTTTCAAACTCACAGAAAAGCGTTTTAGCCAACTGGAAATAATTCCATGTTTCTTAGCTTGTGGGTACTAGGTTTCTTTGTGTATTTCAATGAAACTCTGACAAAATGATTCTCTCTCTTGTGCCCCTCATGGCTCCCCAAATTTGGTCAATCCACCATCACGGGTTTTTTGTTTAGAGCCTATTGGATGTTTACCCTGATTAGGCGAATTTTCACTGAAAACGCCTGTTAGTTTAATTTCTCAATGGTTAATGCTAGAACTTTGAAAATGCAGAAAAGCACTTCAGATCACACAAGAGCACACTGTGCTCCTTCCTGGTTCAAGTATCTCAAAGCTGAATCACTAGGTAACAAAAGAGTTTCAAACTCACAGAAAAGCGTTTTTAGCGAACTGGAAATAATTCCAATGTTTCTTAGCTTCTGGGCACTAGGTTTCTTTGTGTATTTCAATGAAACTCTGAAAAAATGATTCTCTCATGTGCCCCTCAAGGCTCCCCAAGTTTGGTCATCCCACCATCAAGGGTGTTTTTGTTTTACAGTCTATTGGATGTTTACCCTGATTAGGCGAAAATGCCTGAAAACGCCTGTGAGTTTAAATTCTTAAATGGTTTAAAGCTAGAACTTTAAAAATGCAGAACAACACTTTTAGTTCACAAGAGCACACTGTGCTTTCTGTCCTGGTTCAAGTATCTCAAAGCTGAATCACTAGGTAGCAAAAGAGTTTCAAACTCACAGAAAAGCGTTTTAGCCAACTGGAAATAATTCCATGTTTCTTAGCTTGTGGGTACTAGGTTTCTTTGTGTATTTCAATGAAACTCTGACAAAATGATTCTCTCTTGTGCCCCTCATGGCTCCCCAAATTTGGTCAATCCACCATCACGGGGTTTTTTTGTTTAGAGCCTATTGGATGTTTACCCTGATTAGGCGAATTTCACTGAAAACGCCTGTTAGAGTTTAATTTCTCAATGGTTAATGCTAGAACTTTGAAAATGCAGAAAAGCACTTTTAGATCACAAGAGCACACTGTGCTTCCATTCCTGGTTCAAGTATCTCAAAGCTGAATCACTAGGTAACAAAAGAGTTTCAAACTCACAGAAAAGCATTTTAGCGAACTGGAAATAATTCAATGTTTCTTAGCTTCTGGGCACTAGGTTTCTTTGTGTATTTCAATGAAACTCTGACAAAATGATTCTCTCTTGTGCCCCTCATGGCTCCCCAAATTTGGTCAAATCCACCATCACCGGGTTTTTTGTTTAGAGCCTATTGGATGTTTACACCTGATTAGTCGAAATTTCACTGAAAACGCCTGTAAGTTTAATTCTTCAATGGTTAATGCTAGAACTTTGAAATGCAGAAAAGCACTTCAGATCACAAGAGCACACTGTGCTTCTGTTCCTTGTTCAAGTATCTCAAAGCTGAATCACTAGGTACAAAAGAGTTTCAAACTCACAGAAAAGCGTTTTAGCGAACTGGAAATAATTCCATGTTTCTTAGCTTGTGGGTTACTAGGTTTCTTTTGTGTATTTCAATGAAACTCTGACAAAATGATTCTCTCATGTGCCCCTCAAGGCTCCCAAGTTTGGTCATCCCACCATCAAGGTGTTTTTGTTTACTAGTCTATTGGATGTTTACCCTGATTAGGCGAAAATGCCTGTAAAACGCCTGTGAGTTTAATTCTTAAATTGGTTAAATGCTAGAACTTTAAAAAACGCAGAACAACACTTTAGTTCACAAGAGCACACTGTTCTTGTCTCTGGTTCAAGTATCTCAAAGCTGAATCACTAGGTAGCAAAAAGAGTTTCAAACTCACAGAAAAGCGTTTTAGCCAACTGGAAATAATTCCATGTTTCTTAGCTTCTGGGTACTAGGTTTCTTTGTGTATTTCAATGAAACTCTGACAAAATGATTCTCTCTTGTGCCCCTCATGGCTCCCCAAATTTGGTCAATCCACCATCAACGGGTTTTTTGTTTAGAGCCTATTGGATGTTTACCCTGATTAGGCGAATTTCACTGAAAACGCCTGTAGTTTAATTCTTCAATGGTTAATGCTAGAACTTTAGAAATGCAGAAAAGCACTTCAGATCACAAGAGCACACTGTGCTTCTTTCCTGGTTCAAGTATCTCAAAGCTGAATCACTAGGTAACAAAAAGAGTTTCAAACTCACAGGAAAAGCATTTTAGCGAACTGGAAATAATTCCCATGTTTCATTAGCTTACTGGGGTACTAGGTTTCTTTGTGTATTTCAATGAAACTCTGAAAAAATGATTTTCGCTCTTGTGCCCCTCAAGGCTCCCCCAAGTTTGGTCATCCCACCATCAGGGTGTTTTGTTTACAGTCTATTGGATGTTTACCCTGATTAGGCGAAAAAATGCCTGAAAACGCCTGTGTGAGTTTATTCTTAATGGTTAAAGCTAGAACTTTAAAAATGCAGAAAAGCACTTTAGATCACAAGAGCACACTGTGCTTTGTTTCCTGGTTCAAGTTATCTCAAAGCTGAATCACTAGGTAGCAAAAGAGTTTCAAACTCACAGAAAAGCGTTTTAGCGAACTGGAAATAATTCCATGTTTCTTCTTAGCTTGTGGGCTACTGAGGTTTCTTTGTGTATTTCAATGAAACTCTGAAAAAATGATTCTCTTGTGCCCCTCAAGGCTCCCCAAATTTGGTCATCCCACCATCAAGGGTGTTTTGTTTACAGTCTATTGGATGTTTACCCTGATTAGGCGAAAATGCCTAAAACGCCAGTGAGTTTAATTCTTAAATGGTTAAATGCTAGAACTTGAAAATGCAAAACAACACTTTAGAATTTCACAAGAGCACACTGTGCTTCTGATCTCCTGGTTCAAGTATTCTCAAAGCTGAATCACTAGGTAGCAAAAGATTTTCAAACTCACAGAAAAGCGATTTTAGCCAACTTGAAATAATCCCATGTTTCTTAGCTTCTGGGTACTAGGTTTCTTTGTGTATTTCAATGAAACTCTAACAAATGATTCTCTCTTGTGACCCCTCATGGCTCCCCAAGTTTTGTGGTCAATCCCACCATCAAGGGTTTTTTTTGTTTAGAGCCTATTGGATGTTTACCCTGATTAGGCGAAATTTCACTGAAAAGCCCTGTTAGTTTAATTCTCTCAATGGTTACATGCTAGAAAAAAAACTTTGAAAATGCAGAAAAGCACTTCAGATCACAAGAGCACACTGTGCTTCTGTCCTGGTTCAAGTATCTCAAAGCTGAATCACTAGGTAACAAAAGTGAGTTTCAAACAACAGAAAAGCGTTTTAGCGAACTGGAAATAATTCCATGTTTCTTAGCTTCTGGGCACTAGTTTCTTTGTGTATTTCAATGAAACTCTGAAAAATGATTCTCTCATGTGCCCCTCAAGGCTCCCCAAGTTTGGTCATCCCACCATCAAGGGTGTTTTGTTTACAGTTCTATTGGATGTTTTACCCAG
>JAKELJ010000056.1:11721-31290 GCA_025594165.1 Tamias sibiricus
TCTTGTGCCCCTCATGGCTCCACAAATTTGGTCAATCCACCATCACGGGTTTATTGCTTAGAGCCTATTGGATGTTTACCCTGATTAGGCGAATTTCACTGAAAAAACGCCTGTAGTTTAATTCCTCAATGCTTAATGCTAGAACTTTGGAAATGCAGAAAAGCACTTCAGATCACAAGAGCACACACTGTGCTTCTGTCCTGGTTCAAGTATCTCAAAGCTGAATCACTAGGTAACAAAAGAGTTTCAAACTCACAGGAAAGCATTTTAGTGAACTGGAAATAATTCAATGTTTCTTAGCTTCTGGGCACTAGGTTTCTTTGTGTATTTCAATGAAACTCTGAAAAAATGATTCTCTCATGTGCCCCTCAAGGCTCCCCAAGTTTGGTCATCCCACCATCAAGGGGTTTTGTGTTACAGTCTATTGGACGTTTACCCTGATTAGGCGAAAATGCCTGAAAACGCCTGTGAGTTTAATTCTTAAATGGTTTAAAGCTAGAGAACTTTAAAAACAAAGAACAACACTTTAGTTCACAAGAGCACACTGTGCTTGTCTCCTGGTTCAAGTATCTCAAAGCTGAATCACTAGGTAGCAAAAGAGATTCAAACTCACAGAAAAGCGATTTAGCCAACTGGAAATATTTCCATGTTTCTTAGCTTGTGGGTACTAGGTTTCTTTGTGTATTTCAATGAAACTATGACAAAAATAATTTTCCTCTTGTGCCCCTCATGGCTCTCCAAATTTGGTCAATCCACCATCACGGGTTTTTTGTTTAGAGCCTATTGGATGTATACCCTGATTAGGCGAATTTCACTGAAAACTTACCAGCCTGTTAGTTTAAATTCTCAATGGTTAAATGCTAGAACTTTGAAAATGCAGAAAAGCACTTCAGATCACAAGAGCACACTGTGCTTCTTTCCTCCTTCAAGTATCTCAAAGCTGAATCACTAAAATAACAAAAGAGTTTCAAACTCACAGAAAAGCATTTTAGCGAACTGGAAAAAATTCCATATTTCTTAGCTTCTGGGCACTAGGTTTCTTTGTGTATTTCAATGAAACTCTGAAAAAATGATTCTCTCATGTGCCCCTCAAGGCTCCCCAAGTTTGGTCATCCCACCATCAAGGGAGTTTTGTTTACTGTCTATTGGATGTTTACCCTGATTAGGCGAAAATTCCTGAAAACGCCTGTGAGTTTAATTTTTAAATGGTTAATGCTAAAACTTTAAAAACGCAGAACAACACTTTAGTTCACAAGAGCACACTGTGCTGCTGTCCTGGTTCAAGTATCTCAAAGCTGAATCACTAGGTAGCAAAAGAGTTTCAAACTCACAGAAAAGTGTTTTAGCCAACTGGAAATAATTCTTGTTTCTTAGCTTGTGGGTACTAGGTTTCTTTGTGTATTTTCAATGAAACTCTGACAAAAATGATTCTCTCTTGTGCCCCTCATGGCTCCCCAAATTTGGTCAATCCACCATCACGGGTTTTTTTGTTTAGAGCATATTGGATGTTAACCCTGAATAGACGAATTTCACTGAAAACGCCTGTTGTTTAATTCCTCAATGGTTAATGCTAGAACTTTGAAAATGCAGAAAAGCACTTCAGATCACAAGAGCACACTGCGCTTCTTTCCTGGTTCAAGTATCTCAAAGCTGAATCACTAGGTAACAAAAGAGTTTCAAACTCATAGAAAAGCGTTTTAGCGAACTGGAAATAATTCCATGTTTCTTAGCTTCTGGGTACTAGGTTTCTTTGTGTATTTCAATGAAACTCTGACAAAATGATTCTCTCATGTGCCCCTTAAGGCTCCCCAAGTTTGGTCATCCCACCATCAATGGTGTTTTGTTTACAGTCTATTGGATTTTTACCCTGATTAGGCGAAAATTCCTGAAAACGCCTGTGAGTTTAATTCTTAAATGGTTAATGCTAAAACTTTAAAAACGCAGAACAACACTTTAGTTCACAAGAGCACACTGTGCTCCTGTTTTGGTTCAAGTATCTCAAAGCTGAATCACTAGGTAGCAAAAGAGTTTCAAACTCACAGAAAAGCCATTTAGCCAACTGGAAATAATTCCAAGTTTCTTAGCTTCTGGGTACTAGGTTTCTTTGTGTATTTCAATGAAACTCTGAAAAAATGATTTTCTCTTGTTCCCCTCATGGCTCCCCAAATTTGGTCATCCCACCATCACGGTTTTTTTGTTAGAGCCTATTGGATGTTTACCCTTATTAGGCGAATTTCACTGAAAACGCCTGTTAGTTTAATTCCTCAATGGTTAATGCTAGAACTTTGAAAATGCAGAAAAGCACTTCAGATCACAAGAGCACACTGTGCTTTTTCCTGGTTCAAGTATCTCAAAGCTGAATCACTAGGTAACAAAAGAGTTTCAAACTCACAGAAAAGCATTTTTTAGAGAACTGGTAATAATTACATGTTTCTTTGCTTCTGGGTACTAGGTTTCTTTGTGTATTTCAATGAAACTCTGAAAAAATAATTCTCTCTTGTGCCCCTCAAGGCTCCCCAAGTTTGGTGAATCCACCATCACGGGGGTTTTTTATTTAGTGCCTATTGGATATTTACCCTGATTAGGCGAATTTCACTGAAAACGCCTGTAGTTTAATTCCTCAATGGTTAATGCTAGAACTTTCAAAATGCAGAAAAGCACTTCAGTTCACAAGAGCACACTGTGCTTTCTGTCCCTGGTGCAAGTATCTCAAAGCTGAATCACTAGGTAGCAAAAGAGTTTCAAACTCACAGAAAAGCGATTGAGCCAACTGGAAATAATTCCATGTTTCTTAGCTTCTGGGCACTAGGTTTCTTTGTGTATTTCAATGAAACTCTGAAAAAAATGATTCTCTCATGTGCCCCTCAAGGCTCCCCAAGTTTGGTCATCCCACCATCAAGGGAGTTTTGTTTACTGTCTATTGGATGTTTACCCTGATTAGGCGAAAATTCCTGAAAACGCCTGTGAGTTTAATTCTTAAATGGTTAATGCTAAAACTTTAAAAACGCAGAACAACACTTTAGTTCACAAGAGCACACTGTGCTGCTGTCCTGGTTCAAGTATCTCAAAGCTGAATCACTAGGTAGCAAAAAGAGTTTCAAACTCACAGAAAAGTGTTTTAGCCAACTGGAAATAATTCTTGTTTCTTAGCTTGTGGGTACTAGGTTTCTTTGTGTATTTCAATGAAACTCTGACAAAATGATTCTCCCATCTTGTGCCCTCATGGCTCCCCAAATTTGGTCAATCCACCATCACGGGTTTTTTGTTTAGAGCCTATTGGATGTTTACCCTGATTAGGCGAATTTCACTGAAAACGCCTGTAGTTTAGTTCCTCAATGGTTAATGCTAGAACTTTGGAAATGCAGAAAAGCACTTCAGATCACAAGAGCACACTGTGCTTCTGTCCTGGTTCAAGTATCTCAAAGCTGAATCACTAGGTAACAAAAGAGTTTCAAACTCACAGAAAAGCTATTTAGCCAACTGGAAATAATTCCAAGTTTCTTAGCTTCTGGGCACTAGGTTTCTTTGTGTATTTCAATGAAACTCTGAAAAAGTGATTCTCTCATGTGCCCCTCAAGGCTCCCCAAGTTGGTCATCCCACCATCAAGGGTGTTTTGTTTACAGTCTATTGGATGTTTACCCTGATTAGGCGAAAATGCCTGAAAACGCCTGTGAGTTTAATTCTTAAATGGTTAATGCTATTACTTTAAAAACGCAGAACAACACTTTAGTTCACAAGAACACACTGTGCTTCTCTCCTGGTTCAAGTATCTCAAAGCTGAATCACTAGGTAGCAAAAGGGTTTCAAACTCACAGAAAAGTGTTTTAGCCAACTGGAAATAATTCCATGTTTCTTAGCTTGTCGGTACTAGGTTTCTTTGTGTATTTCAATGAAAACTCTGACAAAATGATTCTCTCTTGTGCCCCTCCTGGCTCCCCAAATTTGGTCAATCCACCATCACGGGTTTTTTTTTTAGAGCCTATTGGATGTTTACCCTGATTAGGCGAATTTCAATGAAAACGCCTGTTAGTTTAATTTCTCAATGGTTAATGCTAGAACTTTGAAAATGCAGAAAAGCACTTCAGATCACAAGAGCACACTGTGCTTCTTTCCTGGTTCAAGTATCTCAAAGCTGAATCACTAGGTAACAAAAGAGTTTCAAACTCACAGAAAAGCGTTTTAGAGAACTGGAAATAATTACATGTTTCTTAGCTTCTGGGTACTAGGTTTCTTTGTGTATTTCAATGAAACTCTGAAAAAATGATTCCCATCATGTGCCCTTCAAGGCTCCCCAAGTTTGGTCATTTCACCATCAAGTGTGTTTTGTTTACAGTCTATTGGATATTTACCCTGATTAGGCGAAAATGCCTGAAAACGCCTGTGAGTTTAATTTTTAAATGGTTAATGCTAGAACTTTCAAAATGCAGAACAACACTTTAGTTCACAAGAGCACACTGTTCTTCTGTCCTGGTTCAAGTATCTCAAAGCTGAATCACTAGGTAGCAAAAGAGTTTCAAACTCACAGAAAAGCGATTTAGCCAATTGGAAATAATTCCATGTTTCTTAGCTTCTGGGCACTAGGTTTCTTTGTGTATTTCAATGAAACTCTGAAAAAATGATTCTCTCATGTGCCCCTTCAGGCTCCCCAAGTTTGGTCATCCCACCATCAAGGGTGTTTTGTTTACAGTCTATTGGATGTTTACGCTGATTAGGCGAAAATGCCTGAAAACGCCTGTGAGTTTAATTCTTAAATAGTTAATGCTAGAACTTTAAAAAACGCAGAACAACACTTTAGTTCACAAGAGCACACTGTGCTTCTCTCCTGGTTCAAGAATCTCAAAGCTGAATCACTAGGTAGCAAAAGAGTTTCAATCTCACAGAAAAGCGTTTTAGCCAACTGGAAATAATTCCATGTTTCTTAGCTTCTGGGTACTAGGTTTCTTTGTGTATTTCAATGAAACTCTGACAAAATGATTCTCTCTTGTGCCCCTCATGGCTCCCCAAATTTGGTCAATCCACCATCACGGGTTTTTTGTTTAGAGCCTATTGGATGTTTACCCTGATTAGGCGAATTTCACTGAAAATGCCTGTTAGTTTAATTCCTCAATGGTTAATGCTAGAACTTTGAAAATGCAGAAAAGCACTTCAGATCACAAGAGCACACTGTGCTTCTTTCCTGGTTCAAGTATCTCAAAGCTGAATCACTAGGTAACAAAAGAGTTTCAAATTCACAGAAAAGCGTTTTAGAGAACTGGAAATAATTCCATGTTTCTTTGCTTCTGGGTACTAGGTTTCTTTGTGTATTTCAATGAAACTCTGAAAAAATAATTCTCTCTTGTGCCCCTCAAGGCTCCCCAAGTTTGGTGAATCCACCATCACGGGTTTTTTATTTAGAGCCTATTGGATATTTACCCTGATTAGGCGAATTTCACTGAAAACGCCTGTAGTTTAATTCCTCAATGGTTAAATGCTAGAACTTTCAAAATGCAGAAAAGCACTTCAGTTCACAAGAGCACACTGTGCTTCTGTCCTGGTGCAAGTATCTCAAAGCTGAATCACTAGGTAGCAAAAGAGTTTCAAACTCACAGAAAAGCGATTGAGCCAACTGGAAATAATTCCATGTTTCTTAGCTTCTGGGTACTAGGTTTATTTGTGTATTTCAATGAAACTCTGACAAAATGATTCTCTCTTGTGCCCCTCATGGCTCCCCTAATTTGGTCAATCCACCATCACGGGTTTTTGTTTAGAGCCTATTGGATGTTTACCCTGATTAGGCAAATTTCACTGAAAACCCTGTTAGTTTAATTTCTCAATGGTTAATGCTAGAACTTTGAAAATGCAGAAAAGCACTTCAGATCACAAGAGCACACTGTGTTTCATTCCTGGTTCAAGTATCTCAAAGCTGAATCACTAGGTAACAAAAGAGTTTCAAACTCACAGAAAAGCATTTTAGCGAACTGGAAATAATTCGATGTTTTCTTAGCTTCTGGGCACTAGGTTTCTTTGTGTATTTCAATGAAACTCTGAAAAAATGATTCTCTCATGTGCCCCTCAAGGCTCCCCATGTTTAGTCATCCCACCATCAAGGGTGTTTTGTTTACAGTCTATTGGATGTTTACCCTGATTAGGCGAAAATGCCTGAAAAAGCCTGTGAGTTTAATTCTTAAATGGTTAATGCTAGAACTTTAAAAACGCAGAACAACACTTTAGTTCACAAGAGCACACTGTGCTTCTCTCCTGGTTCAAGTATCTCAAAGCTGAATCACTAGGTAGCAAAAGAGTTTCAAACTCACAGAAAAGCGTTTTAGCCAACTGGAAATAATTCTTGTTTCTTAGCTTGTGGGTACTAGGTTTCTTTGTGTATTTCAATGAAACTCTGACAAAATGATTCTCTCTTGTGCCCCTCATGGTCAATCCACCATCACGGGTTTTTTGTTTAGAGCATATTGGATGTTAACCCTGAATAGACGAATTTCACTGAAAACGCCTGTTGTTTAATTCCTCAATGGTTAATGCTAGAACTTTGAAAATGCAGAAAAGCACTTCAGATCACAAGAGCACACTGCGCTTCTTTCCTGGTTCAAGTATCTCAAAGCTGAATCACTAGGTAACAAAAGAGTTTCAAACTCATAGAAAAGCGTTTTAGCGAACGGGAAATAATTCCATGTTTCTTAGCTTCTGGGTGCTAGGTTTCTTTGTGTATTTCAATGAAACTCTGACAAAATGATTCTCTCATGTGCCCCTTAAGGCTCCCCAAGTTTGGTCATCCCACCATCAATGGTGTTTTGTTTACAGTCTATTGGATATTTACCCTGATTAGGCGAAAATGCCTGAAAACGCCTGTGAGTTTAATTCTTAAATGGTTAATGCTAGAACTTTAAAAACGCTGAACAACACTTTAGTTCACAAGAGCACACTGTGCTCCTGTTTTGGTTCAAGTATCTCAAAGCTGAATCACTAGGTAGCAAAAGAGTTTCAAACTCACAGAAAAGCCATTTAGCCAACTGGAAATAATTCCAAGTTTCTTAGCTTCTGGGTACTAGGTTTCTTTGTGTATTTCAATGAAACTCTGAAAAAAATGATTTTCTCTTGTGCCCCTCATGGCTCCCAAATTTGGTCATCCCACCATCACGGTTTTTTTTTGTTTAGAGCCTATTGGATGTTTACCCTTATTAGACGAATTTCACTGAAAACGCCTGTTGTTTAATTCCTCAATGGTTAATGCTAGAACTTTGAAAATGCAGAAAAGCACTTCAGATCACAAGAGCACACTGTGCTTTTTCCTGGTTCAAGTATCTCAAAGCTGAATCACTAGGTAACAAAAGAGTTTCAAACTCACAGAAAAGCATTTTAGAGAACTGGTAATAATTACATGTTTCTTTGCTTCTGGGTACTAGGTTTCTTTGTGTATTTCAACGAAACTCTGAAAAAATAATTCTCTCTTGTGCCCTTCAAGGCTCCCCAAGTTTGGTCAATCCACCATCACGGGTTTTTTATTTAGAGCCTATTGGATATTTACCCTGATTAGGCGAATTTCACTGAAAACGCCTGTAGTTTAATTCCTCAATGGTTAATGCTAGAACTTTCAAAATGCAGAAAAGCACTTCAGTTCACAAGAGCACACTGTGCTTCTGTCCTGGTGCAAGTATCTCAAAGCTGAATCACTAGGTAGCAAAAGAGTTTCAAACTCACAGAAAAGCGATTGAGCCAACTGGAAATAATTCCATGTTTCTTAGTTTCTGGGTACTAGGTTTATTTGTGTATTTCAATGAAACTCTGACAAAATGATTCTCTCTTGTGCCCCTCATGGCTCCCTTAATTTGGTCAATCCACCATCACGGGTTTTTTGTTTAGAGCCTGTTGGATGTTTACCCTGATTAGGCAAATTTCACTGAAAACCCTGTTAGTTTTAATTTCTCAATGGTTAATGCTAGAACTTTGAAAATGCAGAAAAGCACTTCAGATCACAAGAGCACACTGTGTTTCATTCCTGGTTCAAGTATCTCAAAGCTGAATCACTAGGTAACAAAAGAGTTTCAAACTCACAGAAAAGCATTTTAGCGAACTGGAAATAATTCGATGTTTCTTAGCTTCTGGGCACTAGGTTTCTTTGTGTATTTCAATGAAACTCTGAAAAAATGATTCTCTCATGTGCCCCTCAAGGCTCCCCATGTTTAGTCATCCCACCATCAAGGGTGTTTTGTTTACAGTCTATTGGATGTTTACCCTGATTAGGCGAAAATGCCTGAAAAAGCCTGTGAGTTTAATTCTTAAATGGTTAATGCTAGAACTTTAAAAACGCAGAACAACACTTTAGTTCACAAGAGCACACTGTGCTTCTCTCCTGGTTCAAGTATCTCAAAGCTGAATCACTAGGTAGCAAAAGAGTTTCAAACTCACAGAAAAGCGTTTTAGCCAACTGGAAATAATTCTTGTTTCTTAGCTTGTGGGTACTAGGTTTCTTTGTGTATTTCAATGAAACTCTGAAAAAATGATTCTCTCTTGTGCCCCTCATGGCTCCCCAAATTTGGTCAATCCACCATCAAGGGTTTTTTGTTTAGAGCCTTTTGGATGTTTACCCTGATTAGACGAATTCCACTGAAAATGCCTGTGGTTTAATTCCTCAATGGTTAATGCTAGAACTTTGAAAATGCAGAAAAGCACTTCAGATCACAAGAGCACACTGTGCTTCTTTCCTGGTTCAAGTATCTCAAAGCTGAATCACTAGGTAAAAAAAGAGTTTGAAACTCACAGAAAAGCGTTTTAGCGAACTGGAAATAATTCCATGTTTCTTAGCTTCTGGGCACTAGGTTTCTTTGTGTATTTCAATGAAACTCTGAAAAAATGATTCTCTCATATGCCCCTCAAGGCTCCCCAAGTTTGGTGATCCCACCATCAAGGGTGTTTTGTTTACTGTCTATTGGATGTTTACCCTGATTAGGCAAAAATTCCTGAAAACGCCTGTGAGTTTAATTCTTAAATGGTTAATGCTAAAACTTTATAAACGCAGAACAACACTTTAGTTCACAAGAGCACACTGTGCTGCTGTCCTGGTTCAAGTATCTCAAAGCTGAATCACTAGGTAGCAAAAGAGTTTCAAACTCACAGAAAAGCGTTTTAGCCAACTGGAAATAATTCTTGTTTCTTAGCTTGTGGGTACTAGGTTTCTTTGTGTATTTCAATGAAACTCTGACAAAATGATTCTCTCTTGTGCCCCTCATGGTCAATCCACCATCACGGGTTTTTTGTTTAGAGCATATTGGATGTTAACCCTGAATAGACGAATTTCACTGAAAACGCCTGTTGTTTAATTCCTCAATGGTTAATGCTAGAACTTTGAAAATGCAGAAAAGCACTTCAGATCACAAGAGCACACTGCGCTTCTTTCCTGGTTCAAGTATCTCAAAGCTGAATCACTAGGTAACAAAAGAGTTTCAAACTCATAGAAAAGCGTTTTAGGGAACGGGAAATAATTCCATGTTTCTTAGCTTCTGGGTGCTAGGTTTCTTTGTGTATTTCAATGAAACTCTGACAAAATGATTCTCTCATGTGCCCCTTAAGGCTCGCCAAGTTTTGGTCATGCCACCATCAATGGTGTTTTGTTTACAGTCTATTGGATATTTACCCTGATTAGGCGAAAATGCCTGAAAACGCCTGTGAGTTTAATTCTTAAATGGTTAATGCTAGAACTTTAAAAACGCTGAACAACACTTTAGTTCACAAGAGCACACTGTGCTCCTGTTTTGGTTCAAGTATCTCAAAGCTGAATCACTAGGTAGCAAAAGAGTTTTCAAACTCACAGAAAAGCCATTTAGCCAACTGGAAATAATTCCAAGTTTCTTAGCTTCTGGGTACTAGGTTTCTTTGTGTATTTCAATGAAACTCTGAAAAAATGATTTTCTCTTGTGCCCCTCATGGCTCCCCAAATTTGTTCATCCCACCATCACGGTTTTTTTGTTTAGAGCCTATTGGATGTTTACCCTTATTAGGCGAATTTCACTGAAAACGCCTGTTAGTTTAATTCCTCAATGGTTAATGCTAGAACTTTGAAAATGCAGGAAAGCACTTCAGATCACAAGAGCACACTGTGCTTCTTTCCTGGTTCAAGTATCTCAAAGCTGAATCACTAGGTAACAAAAGAGTTTCAAACTCACAGAAAAGCGTTTTTAGTGAACTGGAAAATAAATTCCATGTTTCTTAGCTTCTGGGCACTAGGTTTCTTTGTGTATTTCAATGAAACTCTGAAAAAGTGATTCTCTCATGTGCCCTCAAGGCTCCCCAAGTTTGGTCATCCCACCATCAAGGGTGTTTTGTTTACAGTCTATTGGATGTTTACCCTGATTAGGCGAAAATGCCTGAAAAAAGCCTGTGAGTTTAATTCTTAAATGGTTAATGCTAGAGAACTTTAAAAACGCAGAACAACACTTTAGTTCACAAGAACACACTGTGCTTCTCTCCTGGTTCAAGTATCTCAAAGCTGAATCACTAGGTAGCAAAAGAGTTTCAAACTCACAGAAAAGCGTTTTAGCCAACTGGAAATAATTCTTGTTTCTTAGCTTGTGGGTACTAGGTTTCTTTGTGTATTTCAATGAAACTCTGACAAAATGATTCTCTCTTGTGCCCCTCATGGCTCCCCAAATTTGGTCAATCCACCATCACGGGTTTTTTGTTTAGAGCCTATTGGATGTTTACCCTGATTAGGCGAATTTCACTGAAAACGCCTGTAGTTTAGTTCCTCAATGGTTAATGCTAGAACTTTGGAAATGCAGAAAAGCACTTCAGATCACAAGAGCACACTGTGCTTCTGTCCTGGTTCAAGTATCTCAAAGCTGAATCACTAGGTAGCAAAAGAGTTTCAAACTCACAGAAAAGCTATTTAGCCAACTGGAAATAATTCCAAGTTTCTTAGCTTCTGGGCAAGAGGTTTCTTTGTGTATTTCAATGAAACTCTGAAAAAGTGATTCTCTCATGTGCCCCTCAAGGCTCCCCAAGTTTGGTCATCCCACCATCAAGGGTGTTTTGTTTACAGTCTATTGGATGTTTACCCTGATTAGGCGAAAATGCCTGAAAACGCCTGTGAGTTTAATTCTTAAATGGTTAATGCTATTACTTTAAAAAACGCAGAACAACACTTTAGTTCACAAGAACACACTGTGCTTCTCTCCTGGTTCAAGTATCTCAAAGCTGAATCACTAGGTAGCAAAAGGGTTTCAAACTCACAGAAAAGTGTTTTAGCCAACTGGAAATAATTCCATGTTTCTTAGCTTGTCGGTACTAGGTTTCTTTGTGTATTTCAATGAAACTCTGACAAAATGATTCTCTCTTGTGCCCCTCCTGGCTCCCCAAATTTGGTCAATCCACCATCACGGGTTTTTTGTTTAGAGCCTATTGGATGTTTACCCTGATTAGGCGAATTTCAATGAAAACGCCTGTTAGTTTAATTTCTCAATGGTTAATGCTTAGAACTTTGAAAATGCAGAAAAGCACTTCAGATCACAAGAGCACACTGTGCTTCTTTCCTGGTTCAAGTATCTCAAAGCTGAATCACTAGGTAACAAAAGAGTTTCAAACTCACAGAAAAGCGTTTTAGAGAACTGGAAATAATTACATGTTTCTTAGCTTCTGGGTACTAGGTTTCTTTGTGTATTTCAATGAAACTCTGAAAAAATGATTCCCTCATGTGCCCTTCAAGGCTCCCCAAGTTTGGTCATTTCACCATCAAGTGTGTTTTGTTTACAGTCTATTGGATATTTACCCTGATTAGGCGAAAATGCCTGAAAACGCCTGTGAGTTTAATTTTTAAATGGTTAATGCTAGAACTTTCAAAATGCAGAACAACACTTTAGTTCACAAGAGCACACTGTTCTTCTGTCCTGGTTCAAGTATCTCAAAGCTGAATCACTAGGTAGCAAAAGAGTTTCAAACTCACAGAAAAGCGATTTAGCCAATTGGAAATAATTCCATGTTTCTTAGCTTCTGGGCACTAGGTTTCTTTGTGTATTTCAATGAAACTCTGAAAAAATGATTCTCTCATGTGCCCCTTCAGGCTCCCAAGTTTGGTCATCCCACCATCAAGGGTGTTTTGTTTACAGTCTATTGGATGTTTACGCTGATTAGGCGAAAATGCCTGAAAACGCCTGTGAGTTTAATTCTTAAATAGTTAATGCTAGAACTTTAAAAAACGCAGAACAACACTTTAGTTCACAAGAGCACACTGTGCTTCTCTCCTGGTTCAAGAATCTCAAAGCTGAATCACTAGGTAGCAAAAGAGTTTCAATCTCACAGAAAAGCGTTTTAGCCAACTGGAAATAATTCCATGTTTCTTAGCTTCTGGGTACTAGGTTTCTTTGTGTATTTCAATGAAACTCTGACAAAAATGATTCTCTCTTGTGCCCCTCATGGCTCCCCAAATTTGGTCAATCCACCATCACGGGTTTTTTGTTTAGAGCCTATTGGATGTTTACCCTGATTAGGCGAATTTCACTGAAAATGCCTGTTAGTTTAATTCCTCAATGGTTAATGCTAGAACTTTGAAAATGCAGAAAAGCACTTCAGATCACAAGAGCACACTGTGCTTCTTTCCTGGTTCAAGTATCTCAAAGCTGAATCACTAGGTAACAAAAGAGTTTCAAATTCACAGAAAAGCGTTTTAGAGAACTGGAAATAATTCCATGTTTCTTAGCTTCTGGGTACTAGGTTTCTTTGTGTATTTCAATGAAACTCTGACAAAATGATTCTCTCTTGTGCCCCTCATGGCTCCCCAAATTTGGTCAATCCACCATCACAGGTTTTTTTGTTTAGAGCCTATTGGATGTTTACCCTGATTAGACGAATTTCACTGAAAAGGCCTGTAGTTTAATTCCTCAATGGTTAATGCTAGAACTTTAAAAATGCAGAAAAGCACTTCAGATCACAAGAGCACACTGTGCTCCTGTCCTGGTTCAAGTATCTCAAAGGTGAATCACTAGGTAGCAAAAGAGTTTCAAACACACAGAAAAGCAATTTAGCCAACTGGAAATAATTCCATGTTTCTTAGCTTCTGGGTACTAGGTTTCTTTGTGTATTTCAATGAAACTCTGAAAAAATGATTCTCTCATGTGCCCCTCAAGGCTCCCCAAGTTGGGTCATCCCACCATCAAGGGTGTTTTGTTTACATTCTATTGGATGTTTACCCTGATTAGGCGAAAATGCCTGAAAACGCCTGTGAGTTTAATTCTTAAATGGTTAATGCTAGAACTTTAAAAACGCAGAACAACACTTTAGTTCACAAGAGCACACTGTGCTTCTCTCCTGGTTCAAGAATCTCAAAGCTGAATCACTAGGTAGCAAAAGAGTTTCAAACTCACAGAAAAGCGTTTTAGCCATCTGGAAATAATTTCCATGTTTCTTAGCTTGTGGGTACTAGGTTTCTTTGTGTATTTCAATGAAACTCTGACAAAATGATTCTCTCTTGTGCCCCTCATGGCTCCCCAAATTTGGTCAATCCACCATCACGGGTTTTTTGTTTAGAGCCTATTGGATGTTTACCCTGATTAGGCGAATTTTCACTGAAAACGCCTGTAGTTTAATTCCTCAATGGTTAATGCTAGAACTTTGAAAATGCAGAAAAGCACTTCAGATCACAAGAGCTCACTGTGCTCCTGTCCTGGTTCAAGTATCTCAAAGCTGAATCACTAGGTAGCAAAAGAGTTTCAAACTCACAGAAAAGCGATTTAGCCAATTGGAAATAATTCCATGTTTCTTAGCTTCTGGGCACTAGGTTTCTTTGTGTATTTCAATGAAACTCTGAAAAAATGATTCCCTCATGTGCCCTTCAAGGCTCCCCAAGTTTGGTCATTTCACCATCAAGTGTGTTTTGTTTTACAGTCTATTGGATATTTACCCTGATTAGGCGAAAATGCCTGAAAACGCCTGTGAGTTTAATTTTTAAATGGTTAATGCTAGAACTTTCAAAATGCAGAACAACACTTTAGTTCACAAGAGCACACTGTTCTTCTGTCCTGGTTCAAGTATCTCAAAGCTGAATCACTAGGTAGCAAAAGAGTTTCAAACTCACAGAAAAGCGATTTAGCCAATTGGAAATAATTCCATGTTTCTTAGCTTCTGGGCACTAGGTTTCTTTGTGTATTTCAATGAAACTCTGAAAAAATGATTCTCTCATGTGCCCCTTCAGGCTCCCCAAGTTTGGTCATCCCACCATCAAGGGTGTTTTGTTTACAGTCTATTGGATGTTTACGCTGATTAGGCGAAAATGCCTGAAAACGCCTGTGAGTTTAATTCTTAAATAGTTAATGCTAGAACTTTAAAAACGCAGAACAACACTTTAGTTCACAAGAGCACACTGTGCTTCTCTCCTGGTTCAAGAATCTCAAAGCTGAATCACTAGGTAGCAAAAGAGTTTCAATCTCACAGAAAAGCGTTTTAGCCAACTGGAAATAATTCCATGTTTCTTAGCTTCTGGGTACTAGGTTTCTTTGTGTATTTCAATGAAACTCTGACAAAATGATTCTCTCTTGTGCCCCTCATGGCTCCCCAAATTTGGTCAATCCACCATCACGGGTTTTTTTGTTTAGAGCCTATTGGATGTTTACCCTGATTAGGCGAATTTCACTGAAAATGCCTGTTAGTTTAATTCCTCAATGGTTAATGCTAGAACTTTGAAAATGCAGAAAAGCACTTCAGATCACAAGAGCACACTGTGCTTCTTTCCTGGTTCAAGTATCTCAAAGCTGAATCACTAGGTAACAAAAGAGTTTCAAATTCACAGAAAAGCGTTTTAGAGAACTGGAAATAATTCCATGTTTCTTAGCTTCTGGGTACTAGGTTTCTTTGTGCATTTCAATGAAACTCTGACAAAATGATTCTCTCTTGTGCCCCTCATGGCTCCCAAATTTGGTCAATCCACCATCACAGTTTTTTTGTTTAGAGCCTATTGGATGTTTACCCTGATTAGACGAATTTCACTGAAAAGGCCTGTAGTTTAATTCCTCAATGGTTAATGCTAGAACTTTAAAAATGCAGAAAAGCACTTCAGATCACAAGAGCACACTGTGCTCCTGTCCTGGTTCAAGTATCTCAAAGGTGAATCACTAGGTAGCAAAAGAGTTTCAAACTCACAGAAAAGCAATTTAGCCAACTGGAAATAATTCCATGTTTCTTAGCTTCTGGGTACTAGGTTTCTTTGTGTATTTCAATGAAACTCTGAAAAAATGATTCTCTCATGTGCCCCTCAAGGCTCCCCAAGTTGGGTCATCCCACCATCAAGGGTGTTTTGTTTACATTCTATTGGATGTTTACCCTGATTAGGCGAAAATGCCTGAAAACTCCTGTGAGTTTAATTCTTAAATGGTTAATGCTAGAACTTTAAAAACGCAGAACAACACTTTAGTTCACAAGAGCACACTGTGCTTCTCTCCTGGTTCAAGAATCTCAAAGCTGAATCACTAGGTAGCAAAAGAGTTTCAAACTCACAGAAAAGCGTTTTAGCCATCTGGAAATAATTCCATGTTTCTTAGCTTGTGGGTACTAGGTTTCTTTGTGTATTTCAATGAAACTCTGACAAAATGATTCTCTCTTGTGCCCCTCATGGCTCCCCAAATTTGGTCAATCCACCATCACGGGTTTTTTGTTTAGAGCCTATTGGATGTTTACCCTGATTAGGCGAATTTCACTGAAAACGCCATGTAGTTTAATTCCTCAATGGTTAATGCTAGAACTTTGAAAATGCAGAAAAGCACTTCAGATCACAAGAGCTCACTGTGCTCCTGTCCTGGTTCAAGTATCTCAAAGCTGAATCACTAGGTAGCAAAAGAGTTTCAAACTCACAGAAAAGCGATTTAGCCAATTGGAAATAATTCCATGTTTCTTAGCTTCTGGGCACTAGGTTTCTTTGTGTATTTCAATGAAACTCTGAAAAAATGATTCTCTCATGTGCCCCTTCAGGCTCCCCAAGTTTGGTCATCCCACCATCAAGGGTGTTTTGTTTACAGTCTATTGGATGTTTACGCTGATTAGGCGAAAATGCCTGAAAACGCCTGTGAGTTTAATTCTTAAATGGTTAATGCTAGAACTTTAAAAACGCAGAACAACACTTTAGTTCACAAGAGCACACTGTGCTTCTCTCCTGGTTCAAGAATCTCAAAGCTGAATCACTAGGTAGCAAAAGAGTTTCAATCTCACAGAAAAAAAGCGTTTTAGCCAACTGGAAATAATTCCATGTTTCTTAGCTTGTGGGTACTAGGTTTCTTTGTGTATTTCAATGAAACTCTGACAAAATGATTCTCTCTTGTGCCCCTCATGGCTCCCCAAATTTGGTCAATCCACCATCACGGGTTTTTTGTTTAGAGCCTATTGGATGTTTACCCTGATTAGGCGAATTTCACTGAAAACGCCTGTAGTTTAGTTCCTCAATGGTTAATGCTAGAACTTTGGAAATGCAGAAAAGCACTTCAGATCACAAGAGCACACTGTGCTTCTGTCCTGGTTCAAGTATCTCAAAGCTGAATCACTAGGTAGCAAAAGAGTTTCAAACTCACAGAAAAGCTATTTAGCCAACTGGAAATAATTCCAAGTTTCTTAGCTTCTGGGCACTAGGTTTCTTTGTGTATTTCAATGAAACTCTGAAAAAGTGATTCTCTCATGTGCCCCTCAAGGCTCCCCAAGTTTGGTCATCCCACCATCAAGGGTGTTTTGTTTACAGTCTATTGGATGTTTACCCTGATTAGGCGAAAATGCCTGAAAACGCCTGCGAGTTTAATTCTTAAATGGTTAATGCTATTACTTTAAAAACGCAGAACAACACTTTAGTTCACAAGAGCACACTGTGCTTCTCTCCTGGTTCAAGTATCTCAAAGCTGAATCACTAGGTAGCAAAAGGGTTTCAAACTCACAGAAAAGCGTTTTAGCCAACTGGAAATAATTCCATGTTTCTTAGCTTGTCGGTACTAGGTTTCTTTGTGTATTTCAATGAAACTCTGACAAAATGATTCTCTCTTGTGCCCCTCCTGGCTCCCCAAATTTGGTCAATCCATCATCACGGGTTTTTTGTTTAGAGCCTATTGGATGTTTACCCTGATTAGGCGAATTTCAATGAAAACGCCTGTTAGTTTAATTTCTCAATGGTTAATGCTAGAAACTTTGAAAATGCAGAAAAGCACTTCAGATCACAAGAGCACACTGTGCTTCTTTCCTGGTTCAAGTATCTCAAAGCTGAATCACTAGGTAACAAAAGAGTTTCAAACTCACAGAAAAGCGTTTTAGAGAACTGGAAATAATTACATGTTTCTTAGCTTCTGGGTACTAGGTTTCTTTGTGTATTTCAATGAAACTCTGAAAAAATGATTCCCCTCATGTGCCCTTCAAGGCTCCCCAAGTTTGGTCATTTCACCATCAAGTGTGTTTTGTTTACAGTCTATTGGATATTTACCCTGATTAGGCGAAAATGCCTGAAAACGCCTGTGAGTTTAATTTTTAAATGGTTAATGCTAGAACTTTCAAAATGCAGAACAACACTTTAGTTCACAAGAGCACACTGTTCTTCTGTCCTGGTTCAAGTATCTCAAAGCTGAATCACTAGGTAGGAAAAGAGTTTCAAAAACTCACAGAAAAGTGATTTAGCCAACTGGAAATAATTCCATGTTTCTTAGCTTCTGGGCACAAGGTTTTTTGTGTATTTCAATGAAACTCTGAAAAAGTGATTCTCTCATGTGCCCCTCAAGGCTCCCCACGTTTGGTCATCCCACCATCAAGGGTGTTTTGTTTACAGTCTATTGGATGTTTACCCTGATTAGGCGAAAAATGCCTGAAAACGCCTGTGAGTTTAATTCTTAAATGGTTAATGCTAGAACTTTAAAAACAAAGAACAACACTTTAGTTCACAAGAGCACACTGTGCTTCTCTCATGGCTCCCCAAATTTGGTCATCCCACCATCACGGGTTTTTTGTTTAGAGCCTATTGAATGTTTACCCCTGATTAGGCGAATTTCACTGAAAACGCCTGTTAGTTTAATTCCTCAATGGTTAATGCTAGAACTTTGAAAATGCAGAAAAGCACTTCAGATCACAAGAGCACACTGTGCTTCTTTCCTGGTTCAAGTATCTCAAAGCTGAATCACTAGGTAGCAAAAGAGTTTCAAACTCACAGAGAAGCGTTTTTGCCTACTGAAAATAATTCCATGTTTCTTAGCTTCTGGGTACTAGGTTTCTTTGTGTATTTCAATGAAACTCTGACAAAATGATTCTCTCTTGTGCCCCTCATGGCTCCCCAAATTTAGTCAATCCACCATCACAGGTTTTTTGTTTAGAGCCTATTGGATGTTTACCCCTGATTAGACGAATTTCACTGAAAACGCCTGTGGTTTAATTCCTCAATGGTTAATGCTAGAACTTTAAAAATGCAGAAAAGCACTTCAGATCACAAGAGCACACTGTGCTCCTGTCCTGGTTCAAGTATCTCAAAGGTGAATCACTAGGTAGCAAAAGAGTTTCAAACTCACAGAAAAGCAATTTAGCCAACTGGAAATAATTCCATGTTTCTTAGCTTCTGGGTACTAGGTTTCTTTGTGTATTTCAATGAAACTCTGAAAAAAATGATTCTCTCATGTGCCCCTCCAGGCTCCCCAAGTTTGGTCATCCCACCATCAAGGGTGTTTTGTTTACAGTCTATTGGATGTTTACCCTGATTAGGCGAAAATGCCTGAAAAACGCCTGTGAGTTTAATTCTTAAATGGTTAATGCTAGAACTTTAAAAACGCAGAACAACACTTTAGTTCACAAGAGCACACTGTGCTTCTCTCCTGGTTCAAGAATCTCAAAGCTGAATCACTAGGTAGCAAAAGAGTTTCCAACTCACAGAAAAGCGTTTTAGCCAACTGGAAATAATTCCATGTTTCTTAGCTTGTGGGTACTAGGTTTCTTTTTGTATTTCAATGAAACTCTGACAAAATGATTCTCTCTTGTGCCCCTCCTGGCTCCCCAAATTTGGTAAATCCACCATCACGGGTTGTTTGTTTAGAGCCTATTGGATATTTACCCTGATTAGGCGAATTTCACTGAAAACGCCTGTAGTATAATTTCTCAATGGTTAAAGCTAGAACTTTGAAAATGCAGAAAAGCACTTCAGATCACAAGAGCACACTGTGCTTCTGTCCTGGTTCAAGTATCTCATAGCTGAATCTCTAGGTAACAAAAGAGTTTCAAACTCACAGAAAAGAGTTTTAGCGAACTGGAAATAATTCCATGTTTTCTTAGCTTGTGGGTACTAGGTTTCTTTGTGTATTTCAATGAAACTCTGACAAAATGATTCTCTCTTGTGCCCCTCATGGCTCCCCAAGTTTGGACAATCCACCATCACGTGTTTTTTGTATAGAGCCTATTGGATATTTACCCTGATTAGGCTAATTTCACTGAAAACGCCTGTAGTTTAATTCCTCAATAGTTAATGCTAGAACGTTTGAAAATGCAGAAAAGCACTTCAGATCACAAAAAGCACACTGTGCTTCTGTCCTGGTTCAAGTATCTCAAAGCTGAATCACTAGGTATCAAAAGAGTTTCAAACTCACAGAAAAGCG
>JAKELJ010000056.1:31390-84668 GCA_025594165.1 Tamias sibiricus
CCTAGTGATTCAGCTTTGAGATACTTGAACCAGGACAGAAGCACAGTGTGCTCTTGTGATCTGAAGTGCTTTTTCTGCATTTTCAAAGTTCTAGCATTAAACATTGAGGAATTAAACTACAGGCGTTTTTCAGTGAAATTCGCCTAATTAGGGTAAATATCCAATAGGCACTAAACAAAAAAACCCGTGATGGTGGATTGACCAAATTTGGGGGAGCCATGAGGGACACAAGAGAGAATCATTTTGTCAGAGTTTTCATTGAAATACACAAAGAAACCTAGTACCCACAAGCTAAGAAACATGGAATTATTTCCAGTTGGCTAAAACGCTTTTCTGTGAGTTTGAAACTCTTTTGCTACCTAGTGATTCAGCTTTGAGATACTTGAACCTGGAGACAAGCACAGTGTGCCCTTGTGAATTACAGTGTTGTTCTGCGTTTTTAAAGTTCTAGCATTAACCATTTAAGAATTAAACTCACAGGTCAACGTTTTTTAAACAAAACAAGCCGTGATGGTGAGATGACCAAACTTCGAGAGCCTTGAGGGCACATGATAGAATCATTTTTTCAGAGTTTTATTGAAATACACAAAGAAACCTAGTGCCCAAAGCTAAGAAACATGGAATTATTTCAGTTCGCTAAAACGCTTTTCTGTGAGTTTGAAACTCTTTTGATACCTAGTGATTCAGCTTTGAGATACTTGAACCAGGACAGAAGCACAGTGTGCTTTTGTGATCTGAAGTGCTTTTCTGCATTTTCAACGTACTAGCATTAAACAATTGAGGAATTAAACTACAGGCGTTTTCAGTGAAATTAGCCTAATCAGGGTAAATATCCAATAGGCTCTATACAAAAAACACGTGATGGTGGGATTGTCCAAAAACTTGGGGAGCCATGAGGGGCACAAGAGAGAATCATTTTGTCAGAGTTTCATTGAAATACACAAAGAAACGTAGTACCCACAAGCTAAGAAACATGGAATTATTTTCAGTTCGCTAAAACTCATTTCTGTGAGTTTGAAACTCTTTTGTTACCTAGAGATTCAGCATTGAGATACTTGAACCAGGACAGAAGCACAGTGTGCTCTTGTGATCTGAAGTGCTTTTCTGCATTTTCAAAGTTCTAGCTTTAACCATTAGAGAAATTAAACTACAGGCGTTTTTCAGTGAAATTCGCCTAATCCGGGTAAATATCCAATAGGCTCTACACAAAAAAACCCGTGATGATGGATTGACCAAATTTGGGGAGCCATGAAGAGCACAAGAGAGAATCATTTTGTCAGAGTTTCATTGAAATACACAAAGAAACCTAGTACCCACAAGCTAAGAAAATAATGGAAGTATTTCCAGTTGGCTAAAACGCTTTTCATTGAGTTTGAAAGTCTTTTGCTACCTACTGATTCAGCTTTGTGATACTTGAACCAGGACAGAAGCACAGTGTGCTCTTGTGAACTAAAAGTGTTGTTCTGCGTTTTTAAAGTTCTAGCATTAACCATTTAAGAATTAAACTCACCGGCGTTTTCAGCATTTTCGCCTAATCAGGGTAAACATCCAATAGACTGTAAAGAAAAACACCCTTGATGATGGGATGACCAAACTTGGGGAGCCTTGAGGGGCATATGAGAGAGAATCATTTTTTCAGAGTTTCATTGAAATACACAAAGAAACCTAGTACCCAGAAGCTAAGAAGCATGGAATTATTTCCAGTTCTCTAAAACGATTTTCTGTGAGTTTGAAACTCTTTTGTTACCTAGTGATTCAGCTTTGAGATACTTGAACGAGGAAAGAAGCACAGTGTGCTCTTGTGATCTGAAGTGCTATTCTGCATTTTTAAAGTTCTAGCATTAACCATTGAGGAATTAAACAAACAGGAGTTTTTCAGTGAAATTCGCCTAATCAGGTAAACATCCAATAGGCTCTAAACAAAAAACTAGTGATGGTGGGATGACCAAATGTGGGGAGCCATGAGGGGCACAAGAGAGAATCATTTTTCAGACTTTCATTGAAATACACAAAGAAACCTAGTACCCAGAAGCTAAGAAACATGGAATTATTTCCAGTTGGCTAAAAATCGCTTTTCTGTGAGTTTGAAACTCTTTTTCTACCTAGTGATTCATCTTTGAGATACTTGAACCAGGACAGGAGCACAGTGTGCTCTTGTGATCTGAAGTGCGTTTCTGCATTTTCAAAGTTCTAGCATTAACCCTTGAGGAATTAAACTACAGGCGTTTTCAGTGCAATTCGCCGAATCAGGGTAAAATCCGATAGGCTCTAAAGAAAAAACCCGTGATCGTGGGATGACCAAATTTGGGGAGCCATGAGGGGCACAGAGAGAGAATCATTTTGTCAGAGCTTTATTGAAATACACAAAGAAACCTAGTAACCAGAAGCTAAGAAACATGGAATTATTTCCAGTTGGCTATATCAGCTTTTCTGTGAGTTTGAAACTTTTTTGCTACCTAGTGATTCAGCTTTGAGATACGTGAACCAGGACAGGAGCACAGTGTTCTCTTGTGATCTGAAGTGCTTTTCTGCATTTTCAAAGTTTCTACCATTAACCATTGAGGAATTAAACTACAGGTGTTTACAGTGAAATTCGCCTAATCAGGGTAAACATCCAATAGGCTCTAAACAAGAAACACATGATGGTGGATTGACCAAATTTGGGGAGCCATGAGGGGCACAAGAGAGAATCATTTTATCAGAGTTTCATTGAAATACACAAAGAAACCTAGTACCCACAAGCTAAGAAATATGGAAGTATTTCCAGTTGGCTAAAACGCTTTTCATTGAGTTTGAAAGTCTTTTGCTACCTACTGATTCAGCTTTGTGATACTTGAACCAGGACAGAAGCACAGTGTGCTCTTGTGAACTAAAGTGTTGTTCTGCGTTTTTAAAGTTCTAGCATTAACCATTTAAGAATTAAACTCACCGGCGTTTTCAGGCATTTTCGCCTAATCAGGGTAAACATCCAATAGACTGTAAAAAAACACCCTTGATGATGGGATGACCAAACTTGGGAGCCTTGAGGGGCATATGAGAGAATCATTTTTTCAGAGTTTCATTGAAATACACAAAGAAACCTAGTACCCAGAAGCTAAGAAGCATGGAATTCTTTCCAGTTCTCTAAAACGATTTTCTGTGAGTTTGAAACTCTTTTGTTACCTAGTGATTCAGCTTTGAGATACTTGAACGAGGAAAGAAGCACAGTGTGCTCTTGTGATCTGAAGTGCTATTCTGCATTTTTAAAGTTCTAGCATTAACCATTGAGGAATTAAACAAACAGGAGTTTTCAGTGAAATTCGCCTAATCAGGGTAAACATCCAATAGGCTCTAAAACAAAAAACTAGTGATGGTGGGATGACCAAATGTGGGGAGCTATGAGGGGCACAAGAGAGAATCATTTTTTCAGACTTTCATTGAAATACACAAAGAAACCTAGTACCCAGAAGCTAAGAAACATGGAATTATTTCCAGTTGGCTAAATCGCTTTTCTGTGAGTTTGAAACTATTTTTCTACCTAGTGATTCATCTTTGAGATACTTGAACCAGGACAGGAGCACAGTGTGCTCTTGTGATCTGAAGTGCTTTTCTGCATTTTCAAAGTTCTAGCATTAACCATTGAGGAATTAAACTACAGGCGTTTTCAGTGAAATTCGCCGAATCAGGGTAAAAATCCGATAGGCTCTAAAGAAAAAACCCGTGATCGTGGGATGACCAAATTTGGGGAGCCATGAGGGCACAAGAGAGAATCATTTTGTCAGAGCTTTATTGAAATACACAAAGAAACCTTGTAACCAGAAGCTAAGAAACATGGAATTATTTCCAGTTGCCTAAAACGCTTTTCTGTGAGTTTGAAACACTTTGGTACCTAGTGATTCAGCTTTGAGATACTTGAACCAGGACAGAAGCACAGTGTGCTCTTGTGAACTAAAGTGCTTGTTCTGCATTTTAAAGTTCTAGCATTAACCATTTAAGTATTGAACTCACAGGCGTTTTCAGGCATTTTCGCCTAATCAGGGTAAATATCCAATAGACTATAAAAAAAACACCCTTGATGGTGAAATGACCAAACTTGGGAGCCTTGAGGGGCACATGAGAGAATCATTTTTTCAGAGTTTCATTGAAATACACAAAGAAACCTAGTACCCAGAAGCTAAGAAACTTGGAATTATTTCCAGTTGGCTAAAACGCTTTTCTGTGAGTTTGAAACTCTTTTGCTACCTAGTGATTCAGCTTTGAGATACTTGAACCAGGAGAGAAGCACAGTGTGCTCTTGTGAACTAAATTGTTGTTCTGCGTTTTTAAAGTTCTAGCATTAACCATTTAAGAATTAAACTCACATGCTCTTTTCAGGCATTTTTGCCTAATCAGGGTAAACATCCAATAGACTGTAAACAAAACACCCTTGATGGTGGGATGACCAAACTTGGGGAGCCTTGAGGGGCACATGAGAGAAACATTTTTTTCAGAATTTCATTGAAATACACAAAGAAACCTATTGCCCACAAGCTAAGAAATATGGAATTATTTCCAGTTCGTTAAAATGCTTTTCTGTGAGTTTGAAACTCTTTTGTTATCTAGTGATTCAGCATTGAGATACTTGAACCAGGAAGGAAGCACAGTGTGCTCTTGTGATCTGAAGTGCTTTTCTGCATTTTCAAAATTCTAGCATTAACCATTGAGAAATTAATCTAACAGGCGTTTTCAGTGAAATTCGCCTAATCAGGGTAAAATCCAATAGGCTCTAAACAAAAAACCCATGATGGTGGATTGACCAAATTTGGAGAGCTATGAGGGGCACAAGAGAGTATCATTTTGTCAGAGTTTCATTGAAATACACAAAGAAACCTAGTACCCACAAGCTAAGAAACATGGGATTATTTCCAGTTGGCTAAGTCGCTTTTCTGTGAGTTTGAAACTCTTTTGCTACCTAGTGATTCAGCTTTGAGATAATTGAACCAGGAGACAAGCACAGTGTGCTCTTGTGAACTAAAGTGTTGTTCTTCGTTTTTAAAGTTCTAGCTTTAACCATTTAAGAATTAAACTCACAGGCGTTTTCAGGCATTTTCGCCTAATCAGGGTAAACATCCAATAGACTGTAAACAAAACACCCTTGATGGTGGGATGACCAAACTTAGGGAGCCTTGATGGGCACATGAGAAAATCATTTTTTCAGAGTTTCATTGAAATACACAAAGAAACCTAGTGCCCAGAAGATATGAAATATGGAATTATTTCCAGTTCGCTAAAATGCTTTTCTGTGAGTTTGAAACTCTTTTGTTACCTAGTGATTCAGCTTTGAGATACTTGAACGAGGAAAGAAGCACAGTGTGCTCTTGTGATCTGACATGCTTTTCTGCATTTTCAAAGTTCTAGCATTAACCATTGAGAAATTAAACTAACAGGCGTTTTCAGTGAAATTCGCCTAATCAGGGTAAACATCCAGTAGGCTCTAAACAAAAAACCCGTTATGGTGGATTGACCAAATTTGGGGAGCCATGAGGGGCACAAGCAAGAATCATTTTGTCAGAGTTTCATTGAAATACACAAAGAAACCTAGTACCCACAAGCTAAGAAACATGGAATTATTTCCAGTTGGCTAAAACGCTTTTATGTGAGTTTGAAACTCTTTTGCTACCTAGTGATTCAACTTTGAGATACTTGAACCAGGACAGAAGCACAGTGTGCTCTTGTGAACTAAAGTGTTGTTCTGCATTTTTGAAGTTCTAGCATTAACCATTTAAGAATTGAACTCGCAGGCATTTTCAGGCATTTTCGCCTAATCAGGGTAAACATCCAATAGACTGTAAACAAAACACCCTTGATGGTGGGATGACCAAACTTGGGGAACCTTGAGGGGCACATGAGAGAATCATTTTTTCAGAGTTTCATTGAAATACGCAAAGAAACCTAGTGCCCAGAAGCTAAGAAACATGGAATTATTTCCAGTTCGCTAAAACGCTTTTCTGTGAGTTTGAAACTCTTTTGTTACCTAGTGATTCAGCTTTGAGATACTTGAACCAGGAAAGAAGCAGAGTGTGCTCTTGTGATCTGAAGTGCTTTTCTGCATTTTCAAAGTTTTAGCATTAACCATTGAGGAATTAAACCATAGGCGTTTTCAGTGAAATTCGTCTAATCAGGGTAAACATCCAAAAGGCTCTAAACAAAAAACCCGTGATGGTGGATTGAACAAATTTGGGGAGCCATGAGGGGCACAAGAGAGAATCATTTTTTCAGAGTTTCATTGAAACACACAAAGAAACCTAGTACCCACAAGCTAAGAAACATGGAATTATTTCCAGTTGGCTAAAACGCTTTTCTGTGAGTTTGAAACTCTTTTGCTACCTAGTGATTCAGCTTTGAGATACTTGAACCAGGAGAGAAGCACAGTGTGCTCTTGTGAACTAAATTGTTGTTCTGCGTCTTTAAAGTTCTAGCATTAACCATTTAAGAATTAAACTCACATGCTCTTTTCAGGCATTTTCGCCTAATCAGGGTAAATATCCAATAGACTATAAAAAAAACACCCTTGATGGTGAAATGACCAAACTTGGGAGCCTTGAGGGGCACATGAGAGAATCATTTTTTCAGAGTTTCATTGAAATACACAAAGAAACCTAGTACCCAGAAGCTAAGAAGCATGGAATTCTTTCCAGTTCTCTAAAACGATTTTCTGTGAGTTTGAAACTCTTTTGTTACCTAGTGATTCAGCTTTGAGATACTTGAACCAGGAGAGAAGCACAGTGTGCACTTGTGAATTACAGTGTTGTTCTGCATTTTTAAAGTTCTAGCATTAACCATTTAAGAATTAAACTCACAGGCGTTTTTAAACAAAAAAGCCGTGATGGTGAGATGAACCAAACATCGGGAGCCTTGAGGGGCACATGATAGAATCATTTTTTCAGAGTTTCATTGAAATACACAAAGAAACCTAGTGCCCAGAAGCTAAGAAACATGGAATTATTTCAGTTCGCTAAAACGCTTTTCTGTGAGTTTGAAACTCTTTTGATACCTAGTGATTCAGCTTTGAGATACTTGAACCAGGACAGAAGCACAGTGTGCTTTTGTGATCTGAAGTACTTTTCTGCATTTTCAACGTACTAGCATTAACCATTGAGGAATTAAACTACAGGCGTTTTCAGTGAAATTAGCCTAATCAGGGTAAATATCCAATAGGCTCTATACAAAAAACACGTGATGGTGGATTGTCCAAACTTGGGGAGCCATGAGGGGCACAAGAGAGAATCATTTTGTCAGAGTTTCATTGAGATACACAAAGAAACCTAGTACCCACAAGCTAAGAAATATGGAAGTATTTCCAGTTGGCTAAAACGCTTTTCATTGAGTTTGAAAGTCTTTTGCTACCTACTGATTCAGCTTTGTGATACTTGAACCAGGACAGAAGCACAGTGTGCTCTTGTGAACTAAAGTGTTGTTCTGCATTTTTTAAAGTTCTAGCATTAACCATTTAAGAATTAAACTCACACCGGCGTTTTCAGGCATTTTCGCCTAATCAGGGTAAACATCCAATAGACTGTAAAGAAAAAACACCCTTGATGATGGGATGACCAAACTTGGGGAGCCTTGAGGGGCATATGAGAGAATCATTTTTTCAGAGTTTCATTGAAATACACAAAGAAACCTAGTACCCAGAAGCTAAGAAGCATGGAATTCTTTCCAGTTCTCTAAAACGATTTTCTGTGAGTTTGAAACTCTTTTGTTACCTAGTGATTCAGCTTTGAGATACTTGAACGAGGAAAGAAGCACAGTGTGCTCTTGTGATCTGAAGTGCTATTCTGCATTTTTAAAGTTCTAGCATTAACCATTGAGGAATTAAACAAACAGGAGTTTTCAGTGAAATTCGCCTAATCAGGGTAAACATCCAATAGGCTCTAAACAAAAAACCCATGATGGTGGATTGACCAAATTTGGAGAGCTATGAGGGGCACAAGAGAGAATCATTTTGTCAGAGTTTCATTGAAATACACAAAGAAACCTAGTACCCACAAGCTAAGAAACATGGGATTATTTCCAGTTGGCTAAGTCGCTTTTCTGTGAGTTTGAAACTCTTTTGCTACCTAGTGATTCAGCTTTGAGATACTTGAACCAGGAGACAAGCACAGTGTGCTCTTGTGAACTAAAGTGTTGTTCTTCGTTTTTAAAGTTCTAGCTTTAACCATTTAAGAATTAAACTCACAGGCGTTTTCAGGCATTTTCGCCTAATCAGGGTAAACATCCAATAGACTGTAAACAAAACACCCTTGATGGTGGGATGACCAAACTTAGGGAGCCTTGAGGGGCACATGAGAGAATCATTTTTTCAGAGTTTCATTGAAATACACAAAGAAACCTAGTGCCCAGAAGATATGAAATATGGAATTATTTCCAGTTCGCTAAAATGCTTTTCTGTGAGTTTGAAACTCTTTTGTTACCTAGTGATTCAGCTTTGAGATACTTTAAAATAGGAATGAAACACAGTGTGCTCTTGTGATCTGACTTGCTTTTCTGCATTTTCAAAGTTCTAGCATTAACCATTGAGAAATTAAACTAACAGGCGTTTTCAGTGAAATTCGCCTAATCAGGGTAAACATCCAGTAGGCTCTAAACAAAAAACACGTTATGGTGGATTGACCAAATTTGGGGAGCCATGACGGGCACAAGAGAGAATCATTTTGTCAGAGTTTCATTGAAATACACAAAGAAACCTAGTACCCACAAGCTAAGAAACATGGAATTATCTCCAGTTGGCTAAAACGCTTTTCTGTGAGTTTGAAACTCTTTTGCTACCTAGTGATTCAACTTTGAGATACTTGAACCAGGACAGAAGCACAGTGTACTCTTGTGAACTAAAGTGTTGTTCTGCATTTTTGAAGTTCTAGCATTAACCATTTAAGAATTGAACTCGCATGCATTTTCAGGCATTTTCGCCTAATCAGGGTAAACATCCAATAGACTGTAAACAAAACACCCTTGATGGTGGGATGACCAAACTTGGGGAGCCTTGAGGGGCACATGAGAGAATCATTTTTTCAGAGTTTCATTGAAATACACAAAGAAACCTAGTGCCCAGAAGCTAAGAAACATGGAATTATTTCCAGTTCGCTAAAACGGTTTTCTGTGAGTTTGAAACTCTTTTGTTACCTAGTGATTCAGCTTTGAGATACTTGAACCAGGAAAGAAGCACAGTGTGCTCTTGGATCTGAAGTGCTTTTCTGCATTTTCAAAGTTCTACCATTAACCATTGAGAAATTAAACTAACAGGCGTTTTCAGTGAAATTCGCCTAATCAGGGTAAACATCCAATAGGCTCTAAACAAGAAACCCGTGATGGTGGATTGACCAAATTTGGGGAGCCATGAGGGGCACAAGAGAGAATCATTTTGTCAGAGTTTCATTGAAACACACAAAGAAACCTAGTACCCACAAGCTAAGAAACATAGAATTATTTCCAGTTGGCTAAAACGCTTTTCTGTGAGTTTGAAACTCTTTTGCTCTAACCAAAAAAACGTGATGGTGGATTTGACACAAATTTGGGGAGCATGAGGGGCACAAGGACGAGAATCATTTTGTCAGAGTTTCATTGAAATACTCAAAGAAACCTAAGTACCCAGCAAGCTAAGAAACAGGAATTATTTTCGACTAAAAACTGTGAGTTTGAAACTATTTTTTGCTAGTGATTCAGCTTTGAGATACTTGAACCAGGACAGAAGCACAGTGTGCTCTTGTGAACTAAAGTGTTGTTCTGCGTTTTTAAAGTTCTAGCATTAACCATTTAAGAATTAAACTCACAGGCTTTTTTCAGGCATTTTCGCCTAATAGGGTAAACATCAAATAGACTGTAAACAAAACACCCTTGATGGTGGGATGACCAAACTTGGGGAACCTTGAGGGGCACATGAGAGAATCATTTTTTCAGAGTTTCATTGAAATACACAAAGAAACCTACTCCCCAGAAGATATTAAATATGGAATTATTTCCAGTTCGCTAAAATGCTTTTCTGTGAGTTTGAAAATCTTTTGTTACCTAGTGATTCAGCTTTGAGATACTTGAACCAGGAATGAAACACAGTGTGCTCTTGTGATCTGAAGTGCTTTTTTCTGCATTTTCAAAGTTCTAGCATTAACCATTGAGAAATTAAACTAACAGGCCTTTTCAGTGAAATTCGCCTAATCAGGGTAAACATCCAGTAGGCTCTAAACAAAAAACCCGTTATGGTGGATTGACCAAATTTTGGGAGCCATGAGGGGCACAAGAGAGAATCATTTTGTCAGAGTTTCATTGAAATACACAAAGAAACCTAGTACCCACATGCTAAGAAACATGGAATTATTTCCAGTTGGCTAAAACGCTTTTCTGTGAGTTTGAAACTCTTTTGCTACCTAGTGATTCAGCTTTGAGATACTTAAACCAGGACAGAAGCACAGTGTGCTCTTGTGATCTGAAGTGCTTTTCTGCATTTTCAAAGTTCTAGCATTAACCATTGAGGAATTAAACAATAGGCGTTTTCAGTGAAATTCGTCTAATCAGGGTAAACATCCAAAAGGCTCTAAACAAAAAACCCGTGATGGTGGATTGAACAAATTTGGGGAGCCATGAGGGGCACAAGAGAGAATCATTTTTTTCAGAGTTTCATTGAAACACACAAAGAAACCTAGTACCCACAAGCTAAGAAACATGGAATTATTTCCAGTTGGCTAAAACGCTTTTCTGTGAGTTTGAAACTCTTTTGCTACCTAGTGATTCAGCTTTGAGATACTTGAACCAGGAGAGAAGCACAGTGTCCTCTTGTGAACTAAATTGTTGTTCTGCGTTTTTAAAGTTCTAGCATTAACCATTTAAGAATTAATCTCACATGCTCTTTTCAGGCATTTTCGCCTAATCAGGGTAAACATCCAATAGACTGTAAACAAAACACCCTTGATGGTGGGATGACCAAACTTGGGGAGCCTTGAGGGGCACATGAGAGAATCATTTTTTCAGAATTTCATTGAAATACACAAAGAACCTAGTGCCCAGAAGCTAAGAAATATGGAATTATTTCCAGTTCGCTAAAATGCTTTTCTGTGAGTTTGAAACTCTTTTGTTATCTAGTGATTCAGCTTTGAGATACTTGAACCAGGAAGGAAGCACAGTGTGCTCTTGTGATCTGAAGTGCTTTTCTGTATTTTCAAAGTTCTAGCATTTACCATTGAGAAATTAAACTAACAGGCGTTTTCAGTGAAATTCGCCTAATCAGGGTAAACATCCAATAGGCTCTAAACAAAAAACCCGTGATGGTGGATTGACCAAATTTGGGAGCCATGAGGGGCACAAGAGAGAATCATTTTGTCAGAGTTTCATTAAAATACACAAAGAAACCTAGTACCCACAAGCTAAGAAACATGGAATTATTTCCAGTTGGCTAAAACGCTTTTCTGTGAGTTTGAAACTCTTTTTCTACCTAGTGATTCATCTTTGAGATACTTGAACCAGGACAGGAGCACAGTGTGCTCTTGTGATCTGAAGTGCGTTTCTGCATTTTCAAAGTTCTAGCATTAACCATTGAGGAATTAAACTACAGGCGTTTTCAGTGAAATTCGCCGAATCAGGGTAAAAATCCGATAGGCTCTAAAGAAAAAACCCGTGATCGTGGGATGACCAAATTTGGGGAGCCATGAGGGGCACAAGAGAGAATCATTTTGTCAGAGCTTTATTGAAATACACAAAGAAACCTTGTAACCAGAAGCTAAGAAACATGGAATTATTTCCAGTTTGGGGGGGGGGGGTGGCTAAAACGCTTTTCTGTGAGTTTGAAACACTTTGGTACCTAGTGATTCAGCTTTGAGATACTTGAACCAGGACAGAAGCACAGTGTGCTCTTGTGAACTAAAGTGTTGTTCTGCATTTTTAAAGTTCTAGCATTAACCATTTAAGTATTGAACTCACAGGCGTTTTCAGGCATTTTCGCCTAATCAGGGTAAATATCCAATAGACTATAAAAAAAACACCCTTGATGGTGAAATGACCAAACTTGGGAGCCTTGAGGGGCACATGAGAGAATCATTTTTTCAGAGTTTCATTGAAATACACAAAGAAACCTAGTACCCAGAAGCTAAGAAACTTGGAATTATTTCCAGTTGGCTAAAACGCTTTTCTGTGAGTTTGAAACTCTTTTGCTACCTAGTGATTCAGCTTTGAGATACTTGAACCAGGAGAGAAGCACAGTGTGCTCTTGTGAACTAAATTGTTGTTTCTGCGTTTTTAAAGTTCTAGCATTAACCATTTAAGAATTAAACTCACAGGCTTTTTTCAGGCATTTTCGCCTAATAGGGTAAACATCCAATAGACTGTAAACAAAACACCCTTGATGGTGGGATGACCAAACTTGGGAACCTTGAGGGGCACATGAGAGAATCATTTTTTCAGAGTTTCATTGAAATACACAAAGAAACCTACTCCCCAGAAGATATGAAATATGGAATTATTTCCAGTTCGCTAAAATGCTTTTCTGTGAGTTTGAAAATCTTTTGTTACCTAGTGATTCAGCTTTGAGATACTTGAACCAGGAATGAAACACAGTGTGCTCTTGTGATCTGAAGTGCTTTTCTGCATTTTCAAAGTTCTAGCATTAACCATTGAGAAATTAAACTAACAGGCGTTTTCAGTGAAATTCGCCTAATCAGGGTAAACATCCAGTAGGCTCTAAACAAAAAACCCGTTATGGTGGATTGACCAAATTTTGGGAGCCATGAGGGGCACAAGAGAGAATCATTTTGTCCGAGTTTCATTGAAATACACAAAGAAACCTAGTACCCACATGCTAAGAAACATGGAATTATTTCCAGTTGGCTAAAACGCTTTTCTGTGAGTTTGAAACTCTTTTGCTACCTAGTGATTCAGCTTTGAGATACTTGAACCAGGACAGAAGCACAGTGTGCTCTTGTGAACTAAAGTGTTTTTCTGCATTTTTGAAGTTCTAGCATTAACCATTTAAGAATTGAACTCACAGGCGTTTTCAGGCATTTTCGCCTAATCAGGGTAAACATCCAATAGACTGTAAACAAAACACCCTTGATGGTGGGATGACCAAACTTGGGGAGCCTTGAGGGGCACATGAGAGAAACATTTTTTTCAGAATTTCATTGAAATACACAAAGAAACCTATTGCCCACAAGCTAAGAAATATGGAATTATTTCCAGTTCGTTAAAATGCTTTTCTGTGAGTTTGAAACTCTTTTGTTATCTAGTGATTCAGCATTGAGATACTTGAACCAGGAAGGAAGCACAGTGTGCTCTTGTGATCTGAAGTGCTTTTCTGCATTTTCAAAATTCTAGCATTAACCATTGAGAAATTAATCTAACAGGCGTTTTCAGTGAAATTCGCCTAATCAGGGTTAAAATCCAATAGGCTCTAAACTGGAAAAAAAACCCATGATGGTGGATTGACCAAATTTGGAGAGCTATGAGGGGCACAAGAGAGTATCATTTTGTCAGAGTTTCATTGAAATACACAAAGAAACCTAGTACCCACAAGCTAAGAAACATGGGATTATTTCCAGTTGGCTAAGTCGCTTTTCTGTGAGTTTGAAACTCTTTTGCTACCTAGTGATTCAGCTTTGAGATAATTGAACCAGGAGACAAGCACAGTGTGCTCTTGTGAACTAAAGTGTTGTTCTTCGTTTTTAAAGTTCTAGCTTTAACCATTTAAGAATTAAACTCACAGGCGTTTTCAGGCATTTTCGCCTAATCAGGGTAAACATCCAATAGACTGTAAACAAAACACCCTTGATGGTGGGATGACCAAACTTAGGGAGCCTTGATGGGCACATGAGAAATCATTTTTTCAGAGTTTCATTGAAATACACAAAGAAACCTAGTGCCCAGAAGATATGAAATATGGAATTATTTCCAGTTCGCTAAAATGCTTTTCTGTGAGTTTGAAACTCTTTTGTTACCTAGTGATTCAGCTTGGAGATACTTGAAACAGGAATGAAACACAGTGTGCTCTTGTGATCTGACATGCTTTTCTGCATTTTCAAAGTTCTAGCATTAACCATTGAGAAATTAAACTAACAGGCGTTTTCAGTGAAATTCGCCTAATCAGGGTAAACATCCAGTAGGCTCTAAACAAAAAACCCGTTATGGTGGATTGACCAAATTTGGGGAGCCATGAGGGGCACAAGCAAGAATCATTTTGTCAGAGTTTCATTGAAATACACAAAGAAACCTAGTACCCACAAGCTAAGAAACATGGAATTATTTCCAGTTGGCTAAAACGCTTTTATGTGAGTTTGAAACTCTTTTTGCTACCTAGTGATTCAACTTTGAGATACTTGAACCAGGACAGAAGCACAGTGTGCTCTTGTGAACTAAAGTGTTGTTCTGCATTTTTGAAGTTCTAGCATTAACCATTTAAGAATTGAACTCGCAGGCATTTTCAGGCATTTTTCGCCTAATCAGGGTAAACATCCAATAGACTGTAAACAAAACACCCTTGATGGTGGGATGACCAAACTTGGGGAACCTTGAGGGGCACATGAGAGAATCATTTTTTCAGAGTTTCATTGAAATACGCAAAGAAACCTAGTGCCCAGAAGCTAAGAAACATGGAATTATTTCCAGTTCGCTAAAACGCTTTTCTGTGAGTTTGAAACTCTTTTGTTACCTAGTGATTCAGCTTTGAGATACTTGAACCAGGAAAGAAGCACAGTGTGCTCTTGTGATCTGAAGTGCTTTTCTGCATTTTCAAAGTTTTAGCATTAACCATTGAGGAATTAAACCATAGGCGTTTTCAGTGAAATTCGTCTAATCAGGGTAAACATCCAAAAGGCTCTAAACAAAAAACCCGTGATGGTGGATTGAACAAATTTGGGGAGCCATGAGGGGCACAAGAGAGAATCATTTTTTTCAGAGTTTCATTGAAACACACAAAGAAACCTAGTACCCACAAGCTAAGAAACATGGAATTATTTCCAGTTGGCTAAAACGCTTTTCTGTGAGTTTGAAACTCTTTTGCTACCTAGTGATTCAGCTTTGAGATACTTGAACCAGGAGAGAAGCACAGTGTGCTCTTGTGAACTAAATTGTTGTTCTGCGTCTTTAAAGTTCTAGCATTAACCATTTAAGAATTAAACTCACATGCTCTTTTCAGGCATTTTCGCCTAATCAGGGTAAATATCCAATAGACTATAAAAAAAACACCCTTGATGGTGAAATGACCAAACTTGGGAGCCTTGAGGGGCACATGAGAGAATCATTTTTTTCAGAGTTTCATTGAAATACACAAAGAAACCTAGTACCCAGAAGCTAAGAAGCATGGAATTCTTTCCAGTTCTCTAAAACGATTTTCTGTGAGTTTGAAACTCTTTTGTTACCTAGTGATTCAGCTTTGAGATACTTGAACCAGGAGAGAAGCACAGTGTGCACTTGTGAATTACAGTGTTGTTCTGCATTTTTAAAGTTCTAGCATTAACCATTTAAGAATTAAACTCACAGGCGTTTTTAAACAAAAAAGCCGTGATGGTGAGATGACCAAACATGGGGAGCCTTGAGGGGCACATGATAGAATCATTTTTTCAGAGTTTCATTGAAATACACAAAGAAACCTAGTGCCCAGAAGCTAAGAAACATGGAATTATTTCAGTTCGCTAAAACGCTTTTCTGTGAGTTTGAAACTCTTTTGATACCTAGTGATTCAGCTTTGAGATACTTGAACCAGGACAGAAGCACAGTGTGCTTTTGTGATCTGAAGTACTTTTTTCTGCATTTTCAACGTACTAGCATTAACCATTGAGGAATTAAACTACAGGCGTTTTTCAGTGAAATTAGCCTAATCAGGGTAAATATCCAATAGGCTCTATACAAAAAACACGTGATGGTGGATTGTCCAAACTTGGGGAGCCATGAGGGGCACAAGAGAGAATCATTTTGTCAGAGTTTCATTGAGATACACAAAGAAACCTAGTACCCACAAGCTAAGAAATATGGAAGTATTTCCAGTTGGCTAAAACGCTTTTCATTGAGTTTGAAAGTCTTTTGCTACCTACTGATTCAGCTTTGTGATACTTGAACCAGGACAGAAGCACAGTGTGCTCTTGTGAACTAAAGTGTTGTTCTGCGTTTTTAAAGTTCTAGCATTAACCATTTAAGAATTAAACTCACCGGCGTTTTCAGGCATTTTCGCCTAATCAGGGTAAACATCCAATAGACTGTAAGAAAAACACCCTTGATGATGGATGACCAAACTTGGGGAGCCTTGAGGGGCATATGAGAGAATCATTTTTTTTCAGAGTTTCATTGAAATACACAAAGAAACCTAGTACCCAGAAGCTAAGAAGCATGGAATTCTTTCCAGTTCTCTAAAACGATTTTCTGTGAGTTTGAAACTCTTTTGTTACCTAGTGATTCAGCTTTGAGATACTTGAACGAGGAAAGAAGCACAGTGTGCTCTTGTGATCTGAAGTGCTATTCTGCATTTTTAAAGTTCTAGCATTAACCATTGAGAATTAAACAAACAGGAGTTTTCAGTGAAATTCGCCTAATCAGGGTAAACATCCAATAGGCTCTAAACAAAAAACCCATGATGGTGGATTGACCAAATTTGGAGAGCTATGAGGGGCACAAGAGAGAATCATTTTGTCAGAGTTTCATTGAAATACACAAAGAAACCTAGTACCCACAAGCTAAGAAACATGGGATTATTTCCAGTTGGCTAAGTCGCTTTTCTGTGAGTTTGAAACTCTTTTGCTACCTAGTGATTCAGCTTTGAGATACTTGAACCAGGAGACAAGCACAGTGTGCTCTTGTGAACTAAAGTGTTGTTCTTCGTTTTTAAAGTTCTAGCTTTAACCATTTAAGAATTAAACTCACAGGCGTTTTCAGGCATTTTTCGCCTAATCAGGGTAAACATCCAATAGACTGTAAACAAAACACCCTTGATGGTGGGATGACCAAACTTGGGGAGCCTTGAGGGGCACATGAGAGAATCATTTTTTCAGAGTTTCATTGAAATACACAAAGAAACCTAGTGCCCAGAAGATATGAAATATGGAATTATTTCCAGTTCGCTAAAATGCTTTTCTGTGAGTTTGAAACTCTTTTGTTACCTAGTGATTCAGCTTTGAGATACTTTGAAATAGGAATGAAACACAGTGTGCTCTTGTGATCTGACTTGCTTTTCTGCATTTTCAAAGTTCTAGCATTAACCATTGAGAATTAAACTAACAGGCGTTTTCAGTGAAATTCGCCTAATCAGGGTAAACATCCAGTAGGCTCTAAACAAAAAACCCTTTATGGTGGATTGACCAAATTTGGGGAGCCATGAGGGGCACAAGAGAGAATCATTTTGTCAGAGTTTCATTGAAATACACAAAGAAACCTAGTACCCACAAGCTAAGAAACATGGAATTATCTCCAGTTGGCTAAAACGCTTTTTCTGTGAGTTTGAAACTCTTTTGTTACCTAGTGATTCAGCTTTGAGATACTTGAACCAGGAAAGAAGCACAGTGTGCTCTTGGGATCTGAAGTGCTTTTCTGCATTTTCAAAGTTCTACCATTAACCATTGAGAAATTAAACTAACAGGCGTTTTCAGTGAAATTCGCCTAATCAGGGTAAACATCCAATAGGCTCTAAACAAAAACCCGTGATGGTGGATTGACCAAATTTGGGGGCCATGAGGGGCACATGAGAGAATCATTTTTGTCAGAGTTTCATTGAAATACACAAAGAAACCTAGTACCCACAAGCTAAGAAACATGGAATTATTTCCAGTTGGCTAAAACGCTTTTCTGTGAGTTTGAAACTCTTTTGCTACCTAGTGATTCAGCTTTGAGATACTTGAACCAGGACAGAAGCACAGTGTGCTCTTGTGAACTAAAGTGTTGTTCTGCGTTTTTAAAGTTCTAGCATTAACCATTTAAGAATTAAACTCACAGGCTTTTTTTTTCAGGCGTTTTCGCCTAATCAGGGTAAACATCCAATAGACTGTAAACAAAACACCCTTGATGGTGGGATGACCAAACTTGGGGAGCCTTGAGGGGCACATGAGAGAATCATTTTTTCAGAGTTTCATTGAAATACACAAAGAAACCTACTCCCCAGAAGATATGAAATATGGAATTATTTCCAGTTCGCTAAAATGCTTTTCTGTGAGTTTGAAAATCTTTTGTTACCTAGTGATTCAGCTTTGAGATACTTGAACCAGGAATGAAACACAGTGTGCTCTTGTGATCTGAAGTGCTTTTCTGCATTTTCAAAGTTCTAGCATTAACCATTGAGAAATTAAACTAACAGGCCTTTTTCAGTGAAATTCGCCTAATCAGGGTAAACATCCAGTAGGCTCTAAACAAAAAACCCGTTATGGTGGATTGACCAAATTTTGGGAGCCATGAGGGGCACAAGAGAGAATCATTTTGTCAGAGTTTCATTGAAATACACAAAGAAACCTAGTACCCACAAGCTAAGAAACATGGAATTATTTCCAGTTGGCTAAAACGCTTTTCTGTGAGTTTGAAACTCTTTTGCTACCTAGTGATTCAGCTTTGAGATACTTGAACCAGGACAGAAGCACAGTGTGCTCTTGTGAACTAAAGTGTTGTTCTGCATTTTTGAAGTTCTAGCATTAACCATTTAAGAATTGAACTCACAGGCATTTTCAGGCATTTTCGCCTAATCAGGGTAAACATCCAATAGACTGTAAACAAAACACCCTTGATGGTGGGATGACCAAACTTGGGGAGCCTTGAGGGGCACATGAGAGAATCATTTTTTTTCAGAATTTCATTGAAATACACAAAGAAACCTAGTGCCCACAAGCTAAGAAATATGGAATTATTTCCAGTTCGTTAAAAAAAATGCTTTTCTGTGAGTTTGAAACTCTTTTGTTATCTAGTGATTCAGCTTTGAGATACTTGAACCAGGAAGGAAGCACAGTGTGCTCTTGTGATCTGAAGTGCTTTTCTGCATTTTCAAAAGTTCTAGCATTAACCATTGAGAAATTAATCTAACAGGCGTTTTCAGTGAAATTCGCCTAATCAGGGTAAACATCCAATAGGCTCTAAACAAAAAACCCGTGATGGTGGATTGACCAAATTTGGGAGAGCCATGAGGGGCACAAGAGAGAATCATTTTGTCAGAGTTTCATTGAAATACACAAAGAAACCTAGTACCCACAAGCTAAGAAACATGGAATTATTTCCAGTTGGCTAAAACGCTTTTCTGTGAGTTTGAAACTCTTTTGCTACCTAGTGATTCAGCTTTGAGATACTTGAACCAGGACAGAAGCACAGTGTGCTCTTGTGAACTAAAGTGTTGTTCTGCGTTTTTTAAAGTTCTAGCATTAACCATTTAAGAATTAAACTCACAGGCGTTTTCAGGCATTTTCGCCTAATCAGGGTAAACATCCAATAGACTGTAAACAAAACACCCTTGATGGTGGGATGACCAAACTTGGGAGCCTTGAGGGGCACATGAGAAAATCATTTTTCAGAGTTTCATTGAAATACACAAAGAAACCTAGTGCCCAGAAGATATGAAATATGGAATTATTTCCAGTTCGCTAAAATGCTTTTCTGTGAGTTTGAAACTCTTTTGTTACCTAGTGATTCAGCTTGAGATACTTGAAACAGGAAAGAAAGCACAGTGTGCTCTTGTGATCTGAAGTGCTTTTCTGCATTTTCAAAGTTCTAGCATTAACCATTGAGAAATTAAACTAACAGGCGTTTTTCAGTGAAATTCGCCTAATCAGGGTAAACATCCAGTAGGCTCTAAACAAAAAACCCGTTATGGTGGATTGACCAAATTTGGGGAGCCATGAGGGGCACAAGAGAGAATCATTTTGTCAGAGTTTCATTGAAATACACAAAGAAACCTAGTACCCACAAGCTAAGAAACATGGAATTATTTCCAGTTGGCTAAAACGCTTTTCTGTGAGTTTGAAACTCTTTTGCTACCTAGTGATTCAGCTTTGAGATACTTGAACCAGGAGAGAAGCACAGTGTGCTCTTGTGAACTAAAGTGTTGTTCTGCATTTTTAAAGTTCTAGCATTAACCATTTAAGAATTAAACTCACAGGCTCTTTTCAGGCATTTTCGCCTAATCAGGGTAAACATCCAATAGACTGTAAACAAAACACCCTTGATGGTGGGATGACCAAACTTGGGGACCTTGAGGGGCACATGAGAGAATCATTTTTTCAGAGTTTTCATTGAAATACACAAAGAAACCTAGTGCCCAGAAGCTAAGAAACATGGAATTATTTCCAGTTCGCTAAAACGCTTTTCTGTGAGTTTGAAACTCTTTTGTTACCTAGTGATTCAGCTTTGAGATACTTGAACCAGGAAAGAAGCACAGTGTGCTCTTGTGATCTGAAGTGCTTTTCTGCATTTTCAAAGTTTTAGCATTAACCATTGAGGAATTAAACCATAGGCGTTTTCAGTGAAATTCGTCTAATCAGGGTAAACATCCAAAAGGCTCTAAACAAAAAACCCGTGATGGTGGATTGACCAAATTTGGGAGCCATGAGGGGCACAAGAGAGAATCATTTTTGTCAGAGTTTCATTGAAATACACAAAGAAACCTAGTACCCACAAGCTAAGAAACATGGAATTATTTCCAGTTGGCTAAAACGCTTTTCTGTGAGTTTGAAACTCTTTTGCTACCTAGTGATTCAGCTTTGAGATACTTGAACCAGGAGAGAAAGCACAGTGTGCTCTTGTGAACTAAATTGTTGTTCTGCGTTTTTTAAAGTTCTAGCATTAACCATTTAAGAATTAAACTCACATGCTCTTTTCAGGCATTTTCGCCTAATCAGGGTAAACATCCAATAGACTGTAAAAAAACACCCTTGATGGTGGGATGACCAAACTTGGGGAGCCTTGAGGGGCACATGAGAGAATCATTTTTTCAGAGTTTCATTGAAATACACAAAGAAACCTAGTGCCCAGAAGCTAAGAAACATGGAATTATTTCCAGTTCGCTAAAACGCTTTTCTGTGAGTTTGAAACTCTTTTGTTACCTAGTGATTCAGCTTTGAGATACTTGAACCAGGAGAGAAGCACAGTGTGCTCTTGTGAATTAAGTGTTTTTCTGCATTTTAAAGTTCTAGCATTAACCATTTAAGAATTAAACTCACAGGCGTTTTCAGTGAAAATTTCGCCTAATCAGGGTAAACATCCAATAGGCTCTAAACAAAAAACCCGTGATGGTGGATTGACCAAATTTGGGGAGCCTTGAGGGCACAAGAGAGAATCATTTTTTCAGAGTTTCATTGAAATACACAAAGAAACCTAGTACCCAGAAGCTAAGAAACATGGAATTATTTCCAGTTCGCTAAAAACGCTTTTCTGTGAGTTTGAAACTCTTTTGATACCTAGTGATTCAGCTTTGAGATACTTGAACCAGGAGGAGAAGCACAGTGTGCTAACCATTTGTGAACTAAAGTGTTTTTCTGCATTTTCAAAGTTCTAGCATTAACCATTAAGGAATTAAACTCCACAGGCTCTTTTCAGTGCATTTTCGCCTAATCAGGGTAAACATCCAATAGACTCTAAACAAAACACCCGTGATGGTGGATGACCAAACTTGGGGAGCCTTGAGGGGCACATGAGAGAATCATTTTGTCAGAGTTTCATTGAAATACACAAAGAAACCTAGTACCCACAAGCTAAGAAATATGGAATTATTTCCAGTTCGCTAAAACGCTTTTCTGTGAGTTTGAAACTCTTTTGTTACCTAGTGATTCAGCTTTGAGATACTTGAACCAGGACAGAAGCACAGTGTGCTCTTGTGAACTAAAGTGTTGTTCTGCATTTTTAAAGTTCTAGCATTAACCATTAAAATTAAACTCACAGGCGTTTTCAGGCATTTTCGCCTAATCAGGGTAAACATCCAATAGACTGTAACACAAAACACCCTTGATGGTGGGATGACCAAACTTGGGGAGCCTTGAGGGGCACAAGAGAGAATCATTTTTTCAGAGTTTCATTGAAATACACAAAGAAACCTAGTGCCCAGAAGCTAAGAAACATGGAATTATTTCCAGTTCGCTAAAACGCTTTTCTGTGAGTTTGAAACTCTTTTGTTACCTAGTGATTCAGCTTTGAGATACTTGAACCAGGAAGAAGCACAGTGTGCTCTTGTGATCTGAAGTGCTTTTCTGCATTTTCAAAGTTCTAGCATTAACCATTGAGAATTAAACAAACAGGCGTTTTCAGTGAAATTCGCCTAATCAGGGTAAACATCCAATAGGCTCTAAACAAAAAACCCGTTGATGGTGGATTGACCAAATTTGGGGAGCCATGAGGGGCACAAGAGAGAATCATTTTTGTCAGAGTTTCATTGAAATACACAAAGAAACCTAGTACCCACAAGCTAAGAAACATGGAATTATTTCCAGTTGGCTAAAACGCTTTTCTGTGAGTTTGAAACTCTTTTGCTACCTAGTGATTCAGCTTTGAGATACTTGAACCAGGACAGAAGCACAGTGTGCTCTTGTGAACTAAAGTGTTGTTCTGCGTTTTTTAAAGTTCTAGCATTAACCATTTAAGAATTAAACTCACAGGCGTTTTCAGGCATTTTCGCCTAATCAGGGTAAACATCCAATAGACTGTAAACAAAACACCCTTGATGGTGGGATGACCAAACTTGGGGAGCCTTGAGGGGCACATGAGAGAATCATTTTTTCAGAGTTTCATTGAAATACACAAAGAAACCTAGTGCCCAGAAGCTAAGAAATATGGAATTATTTCCAGTTCGCTAAAACGCTTTTCTGTGAGTTTGAAACTCTTTTGTTACCTAGTGATTCAGCTTTGAGATACTTGAACCAGGAAAGAAGCACAGTGTGCTCTTGTGATCTGAAGTGCTTTTCTGCATTTTTCAAAGTTCTAGCATTAACCATTGAGAAATTAAACTAAACAGGCGTTTTCAGTGAAATTCGCCTAATCAGGGTAAACATCCAATAGGCTCTAAACAAAAAACCCGTGATGGTGGATTGACCAAATTTGGGGAGCCATGAGGGGCACAAGAGAGAATCATTTTGTCAGAGTTTCATTGAAATACACAAAGAAACCTAGTACCCACAAGCTAAGAAACATGGAATTATTTCCAGTTGGCTAAAACGCTTTTCTGTGAGTTTGAAACTCTTTTGCTACCTAGTGATTCAGCTTTGAGATACTTGAACCAGGAGAGAAGCACAGTGTGCTCTTGTGAACTAAAGTGTTGTTCTGCGTTTTTTGAAGTTCTAGCATTAACCATTTAAGAATTAAACTCACAGGCGTTTTCAGGCGTTTTTTTCGCCTAATCAGGGTAAACATCCAATAGACTGTAAACAAAACACCCTTGATGGTGGGATGACCAAACTTGGGGAGCCTTGAGGGGCACATGAGAGAATCATTTTTTCAGAGTTTCATTGAAATACACAAAGAAACCTAGTGCCCAGAAGATATGAAATATGGAATTATTTCCAGTTCGCTAAAATGCTTTTCTGTGAGTTTGAAACTCTTTTGTTACCTAGTGATTCAGCTTTGAGATACTTGAAACAGGAATGAAACACAGTGTGCTCTTGTGATCTGAAGTGCTTTTTCTGCATTTTCAAAGTTCTAGCATTAACCATTGAGAAATTAAACTAACAGGCGTTTTCAGTGAAATTCGCCTAATCAGGGTAAACATCCAGTAGGCTCTAAACAAAAAACCCGTTATGGTGGATTGACCAAATTTGGGGAGCCATGAGGGCACAAGAGAGAATCATTTTGTCAGAGTTTCATTGAAATACACAAAGAAACCTAGTACCCACAAGCTAAGAAACATGGAATTATTTCCAGTTGGCTAAAACGCTTTTCTGTGAGTTTGAAACTCTTTTGCTACCTAGTGATTCAACTTTGAGATACTTGAACCAGGACAGAAGCACAGTGTGCTCTTGTGAACTAAAGTGTTGTTCTGCATTTTTGAAGTTCTAGCATTAACCATTTAAGAATTAAACTCGCAGGCATTTTCAGGCATTTTCGCCTAATCAGGGTAAACATCCAATAGACTGTAAAACAAAACACCCTTGATGGTGGGATGACCAAACTTGGGGAACCTTGAGGGGCACATGAGAGAATCATTTTTTCAGAGTTTCATTGAAATACGCAAAGAAACCTAGTGCCCAGAAGCTAAGAAACATGGAATTATTTCCATTCGCTAAAACGCTTTTCTGTGAGTTTGAAACTCTTTTGTTACCTAGTGATTCAGCTTTGAGATACTTGAACCAGGAAAAGAAGCACAGTGTGCTCTTGTGATCTGAAGTGCTTTTTCTGCATTTTCAAAGTTCTAGCATTAACCATTGAGGAAATTAAACTAACAGGCGTTTTCAGTGAAATTCGCCTAATCAGGGTAAACATCCAAAAGGCTCTAAACAAAAAACCCGTGATGGTGGATTGAACAAATTTGGGGAGCCATGAGGGGCACAAGAGAGAATCATTTTGTCAGAGTTTCATTGAAACACACAAAGAAACCTAGTACCCACAAGCTAAGAAACATGGAATTATTTCCAGTTGGCTAAAACGCTTTTCTGTGAGTTTGAAACTCTTTTGCTACCTAGTGATTCAGCTTTGAGATACTTGAACCAGGAGAGAAGCACAGTGTGCTCTTGTGAACTAAAGTGTTGTTCTGCGTTTTAAAGTTCTAGCATTAACCATTTAAGAATTAAACTCACAGGCTCTTTTCAGGCATTTTCGCCTAAATCAGGGTAAATATCCAATAGACTATAAAAAAAACACCCTTGATGGTGGAAATGACCAAACTTGGGGAGCCTTGAGGGGCACATGAGAGAATCATTTTTTCAGAGTTTCATTGAAATACACAAAGAAAACCTAGTACCCAGAAGCTAAGAAATATGGAATTATTTCCAGTTCGCTAAAACGCTTTTCTGTGAGTTTGAAACTCTTTTGTTACCTAGTGATTCAGCTTTGAGATACTTGAACCAGGAAGAAGCACAGTGTGCACTTGTGAAATACAGTGTTGTTCTGCGTTTTTAAATAGCATTAACCATTTTAAACTCACAGGCGTTTTTAAACAAAAAAGCCATGGTGAGATGACCAAACTTCGGGAGCCTTGAGGGGCACCACTGAAGAATCATTTTTTTTTCAGAGTTTCATTGAAATACACAAAGAAACCTAGTGCCCAGAAGCTAAGAAAACATGGAATTATTTCAGTTCGCTAAAACGCTTTTCTGTGAGTTTGAAACTCTTTTGATACCTAGTGATTCAGCTTTGAGATACTTGAACCAGGACAGAAGCACAGTGTGCTTTTGTGATCTGAAGTGCTTTTTTTCTGCATTTTCAAAGTTCTAGCATTAAACCATTGAGAATTAAACAAACAGGCGTTTTCAGTGAAATTCGCCTAATCAGGGTAAACATCCAATAGGCTCTAAACAAAAAAACCCGTGATGGTGGATTGACCAAATTTGGGAGCCATGAGGGGCACAAGAGAGAATCATTTTGTCATAGTTTCATTGAAATACACAAAGAAACCTAGTACCCACAAGCTAAGAAACATGGAATTATTTCCAGTTGGCTAAGTCGCTTTTCTGTGAGTTTGAAACTCTTTTGCTACCTAGTGATTCAGCTTTGAGATACTTGAACCAGGAGAGAAGCACAGTGTGCTCTTGTGAACTAAAGTGTTGTTCTTCGTTTTTAAAGTTCTAGCATTAACCATTTAAGAATTAAACTCACAGGCGTTTTCAGGCATTTTCGCCTAATCAGGGTAAACATCCAATAGACTGTAAACAAAACACCCTTGATGGTGGGATGACCAAACTTGGGGAGCCTTGAGGGGCACATGAGAGAATCATTTTTTCAGAGTTTCATTGAAATACACAAAGAAACCTAGTGCCCAGAAGCTAAGAAATATGGAATTATTTCCAGTTCGCTAAAATGCTTTTCTGTGAGTTTGAAACTCTTTTGTTACCTAGTGATTCAGCTTTGAGATACTTGAACCAGGAAAGAAGCACAGTGTGCTCTTGTGATCTGAAGTGCTTTTCTGCATTTTCAAAGTTCTAGCATTAACCATTGAGAATTAAACTAACAGGCGTTTTCAGTGAAATTCGCCTAATCAGGTAAACATCCAATAGGCTCTAAACAAAAAAACCCGTGATGGTGGATTGACCAAATTTGGAGAGCCATGAGGGGCACAAGAGAGAATCATTTTGTCAGAGTTTCATTGAAATACACAAAGAAACCTAGTACCCACAAGCTAAGAAACATGGAATTATTTCCAGTTGGCTAAAACGCTTTTCTGTGAGTTTGAAACTCTTTTGCTACCTAGTGATTCAGCTTTGAGATACTTGAACCAGGAGAGAAGCACAGTGTGCTCTTGTGAACTAAAGTGTTGTTCTTCGTTTTTTAAAGTTCTAGCTTTAACCATTTAAGAATTAAACTCACAGGCGTTTTCAGGCATTTTCGCCTAATCAGGGTAAAACATCCAATAGACTGTAAACAAAACACCCTTGATGGTGGGATGACCAAACTTGGGGAGCCTTGAGGGCACATGAGAGAATCATTTTTCAGAGTTTCATTGAAATACACAAAGAAACCTAGTGCCCAGAAGCTAAGAAATATGAATTATTTCCAGTTCGCTAAAATGCTTTTCTGTGAGTTTGAAACTCTTTTGTTACCTAGTGATTCAGCTTTGAGATACTTGAACCAGGAAAGAAGCACAGTGTGCTCTTGTGATCTGAAGTGCTTTTCTGCATTTTCAAAGTTCTAGCATTAACCATTGAGAAATTAAACTAACAGGCGTTTTCAGTGAAATTCGCCTAATCAGGGTAAACATCCAATAGGCTCTAAACAAAAAACCCGTTGATGGTGGATTGACCAAATTTGGGGAGCCATGAGGGCACAAGAGAGAATCATTTTTGTCAGAGTTTCATTGAAATACACAAAGAAACCTAGTACCCACAAGCTAAGAAACATGGAATTATTTCCAGTTGGCTAAAAAACGCTTTTCTGTGAGTTTGAAACTCTTTTGCTACCTAGTGATTCAGCTTTGAGATACTTGAACCAGGACAGAAGCACAGTGTGCTCTTGTGAACTAAAGTGTTGTTCTGCATTTTTAAAAAGTTCTAGCATTAACCATTTAAGAATTAAACTCACAGGCTCTTTTCAGGCATTTTCGCCTAATCAGGGTAAACATCCAATAGACTGTAAACAAAACACCCTTGATGGGGGATGACCAAACTTGGGGAGCCTTGAGGGGCACATGAGAGAATCATTTTTTCAGAGTTTCATTGAAATACACAAAGAAACCTAGTGCCCCAAAGCTAAGAAACATGGAATTATTTCCAGTTCGCTAAAACGCTTTTCTGTGAGTTTGAAACTCTTTGTTACCTAGTGATTCAGCTTTTGAGATACTTGAACCAGGAAAGAAGCACAGTGTGCTCTTGTGATCTGAAGTGCTTTTCTGCATTTTCAAAGTTTCTAGCATTAACCATTGAGAAATTAAACTAACAGGCGTTTTCAGTGAAATTCGCCTAATCAGGGTAAACATCCAATAGGCTCTAAACAAAAAACCCGTGATGGTGGATTGACCAAATTTGGGAGCCATGAGGGCACAAGAGAGAATCATTTTGTCAGAGTTTCATTGAAATACACAAAGAAACCTAGTACCCACAAGCTAAGAAACATGGAATTATTTCCAGTTGGCTAAAACGCTTTTCTGTGAGTTTGAAACTCTTTTTTGCTACCTAGTGATTCAGCTTTGAGATACTTGAACCAGGACAGAAGCACAGTGTGCTCTTGTGAACTAAAGTGTTGTTCTGCATTTTTAAAGTTCTAGCATTAACCATTTAAGAATTAAACTCACAGGCGTTTTCAGGCATTTTCGCCTAATCAGGGTAAACATCCAATAGACTGTAACAAAACACCCTTGATGGTGGATGACCAAACTTGGGGAGCCTTGAGGGGCACATGAGAGAATCATTTTTTCAGAGTTTCATTGAAATACACAAAGAAACCTAGTGCCCAGAAGCTAAGAAACATGGAATTATTTCCAGTTCGCTAAAACGCTTTTCTGTGAGTTTGAAACTCTTTTGTTACCTAGTGATTCAGCTTTGAGATACTTGAACCAGGAAAGAACACAGTGTGCTCTTGTGATCTGAAGTGCTTTTCTGCATTTTCAAAGTTCTAGCATTAACCATTGAGAAATTAAACTAACAGGCGTTTTCAGGCATTGAAATTCGCCTAATCAGGGTAAACATCCAATAGGCTCTAAACAAAAAACCCGTGATGGTGGATTGACCAAATTTGGGGAGCCATGAGGGGCACAAGAGAGAATCATTTTGTCAGAGTTTCATTGAAATACACAAAGAAACCTAGTACCCAGAAGCTAAGAAACATGGAATTATTTCCAGTTGGCTAAAACGCTTTTCTGTGAGTTTGAAACTCTTTTGCTACCTAGTGATTCAGCTTTGAGATACTTGAACCAGGACAGAAGCACAGTGTGCTCTTGTGATCTGAAGTGCTTTTCTGCATTTTTCAAAGTTCTAGCATTAACCATTGAGGAAATTAAACTCAACAGGCGTTTTCAGTGAAATTCGCCTAATCAGGGTAAACATCCAATAGGCTCTAAACAAAAAACCCGTGATGGTGGATTGACCAAATTTGGGGAGCCATGAGGGGCACAAGAGAGAATCATTTTGTCAGAGTTTCATTGAAATACACAAAGAAACCTAGTACCCACAAGCTAAGAAACATGGAATTATTTCCAGTTGGCTAAAACGCTTTTTCTGTGAGTTTGAAACTCTTTTGCTACCTAGTGATTCAGCTTTGAGATACTTGAACCAGGAGAGAAGCACAGTGTGCTCTTGTGAACTAAAGTGTTGTTTCTGCGTTTTTAAAGTTCTAGCATTAACCATTTAAGAATTAAACTCACAGGCGTTTTTCAGGCATTTTCGCCTAATCAGGGTAAACATCCAATAGACTGTAAACAAAACACCCTTGATGGTGGGATGACCAAACTTGGGGAGCCTTGAGGGGCACATGAGAGAATCATTTTTTCAGAGTTTCATTGAAATACACAAAGAAACCTAGTACCCCCAGAAGCTAAGAAATATGGAATTATTTCCAGTTCGCTAAAATGCTTTTCTGTGAGTTTGAAACTCTTTTGTTTACCTAGTGATTCAGCTTTGAGATACTTGAACCAGGAAAGAAGCACAGTGTGCTCTTGTGATCTGAAGTGCTTTTCTGCATTTTCAAAGTTCTAGCATTAACCATTGAAAATTAAACTAACAGGCGTTTTCAGTGAAATTCGCCTAATCAGGGTAAACATCCATAGGCTCTAAACAAAAAACCCGTGATGGTGGATTGACCAAATTTGGGGAGCCATGAGGGGCACAAGAAGAATCATTTTGTCAGAGTTTCATTGAAATACACAAAGAAACCTAGTACCCACAAGCTAAGAAACATGGAATTATTTCCAGTTGGCTAAAACGCTTTTCTGTGAGTTTGAAACTCTTTTGCTACCTAGTGATTCAGCTTTGAGATACTTGAACCAGGACAGAAGCACAGTGTGCTCTTGTGAACTAAAGTGTTGTTCTGCGTTTTAAAGTTCTAGCATTAACCATTTAAGAATTAAACTCACAGGCTCTTTTCAGGCATTTTCGCCTAATCAGGGTAAACATCCAATAGACTGTAAACAAAACACCCTTGATGGTGGGATGACCAAACTTGGGGAACCTTGAGGGGCACATGAGAGAATCATTTTTCAGAGTTTCATTGAAATACACAAAGAAACCTAGTGCCCAGAAGCTAAGAAATATGGAATTATTTCCAGTTCGCTAAAACGCTTTTCTGTGAGTTTGAAACTCTTTTGTTACCTAGTGATTCAGCTTTGAGATACTTGAACCAGGAAGAAGCACAGTGTGCTCTTGTGATCTGAAGTGCTTTTCTGCATTTTCAAAGTTCTAGCATTAACCATTGAGAAATTAAACTAACAGGCGTTTTCAGTGAAATTCGCCTAATCAGGGTAAACATCCAATAGGCTCTAAACAAAAAACCCGTGATGGTGGATTGACCAAATTGGGGAGCCATGAGGGGCACAAGAGAGAATCATTTTTTCAGAGTTTCATTGAAATACACAAAGAAACCTAGTACCCACAAGCTAAGAAACATGGAATTATTTCCAGTTGGCTAAAACGCTTTTCTGTGAGTTTGAAACTCTTTTGCTACCTAGTGATTCAGCTTTGAGATACTTGAACCAGGAGAGAAGCACAGTGTGCTCTTGTGCTCTTTGTGAACTAAAGTGCTTGTTCTGTTTTCGCCTAATTTTAAAGTTCTAGCATTAACCATTTAAGTTCATTTGAAATAAACTCACAGCATTTTTCAGGCATTTTCGCCTAATCAGGGTAAACATCCAATAGACTGTAAACATTTAAGAATTAAAACACATGCGTTGTTTAAACAAAAAAGCCGTGATGGTGAGATGACCAAACTCCCGGGAGCCTTGAGGGGCACATGAGAGAATCATTTTTTTCAGAGTTTCATTGAAATACACAAAGAAACCTAGTGCCCAGAAGCTAAGAAACATGGAATTATTTCCAGTTCGCTAAAACGCTTTTCTGTGAGTTTGAAACTCTTTTGTTACCTAGTGATTCAGCTTTGAGATACTTGAACCAGGAACAGAAGCACAGTGTGCTCTTGTGATCTGAAGTGCTTTTCTGCATTTTCAAAGTTCTAGCATTAACCATTGAGGAATTAAACTACAGGCGTTTTCAGTGAAATTCGCCTAATCAGGGTAAACATCCAATAGGCTCTAAACAAAAAACCCGTGATGGTGGATTGACCAAATTTGGGGAGAGCCATGAGGGGCACAAGAGAGAATCATTTTGTCAGAGTTTCATTGAAATACACAAAGAAACCTAGTACCCACAAGCTAAGAAACATGGAATTATTTCCAGTTGGCTAAAACGCTTTTCTGTGAGTTTGAAAGTCTTTTGCTACCTAGTGATTCAGCTTTGTGATACTTGAACCAGGACAGAAGCACAGTGTGCTCTTGTGAACTAAAGTGTTGTTCTGCGTTTTTAAAGTTCTAGCATTAACCATTTAAGAATTAAACTCACCGGCGTTTTCAGGCATTTTCGCCTAATCAGGGTAAACATCCAATAGACTGTAAACAAAACACCCTTGATGATGGGATGACCAAACTTGGGGAGCCTTGAGGGGGCATATGAGAGAATCATTTTTTTTCAGAGTTTCATTGAAATACACAAAGAAACCTAGTGCCCAGAAGCTAAGAAGCATGGAATTATTTCCAGTTCGCTAAAACGATTTTCTGTGAGTTTGAAACTCTTTTGTTACCTAGTGATTCAGCTTTGAGATACTTGAACGAGGAAAGAAGCACAGTGTGCTCTTGTGATCTGAAGTGCTATTCTGCATTTTTAAAGTTCTAGCATTAACCATTGAGGAATTAAACAAACAGGCGTTTTCAGTGAAATTCGCCTAATCAGGGTAAACATCCAATAGGCTCTAAACAAAAAACCCATGATGGTGGATTGACCAAATTTGGAGAGCTATGAGGGGCACAAGAGAGAATCATTTTGTCAGAGTTTCATTGAAATACACAAAGAAACCTAGTACCCACAAGCTAAGAAACATGGGAATTATTTCCAGTTGGCTAAGTCGCTTTTCTGTGAGTTTGAAACTCTTTTGCTACCTAGTGATTCAGCTTTGAGATACTTGAACCAGGAGACAAGCACAGTGTGCTCTTGTGAACTAAAGTGTTGTTCTTGCGTTTTTAAAGTTCTAGCATTAACCATTTAAGAATTAAACTCACAGGCGTTTTCAGGCATTTTCGCCTAATCAGGGTAAACATCCAATAGACTGTAAACAAAACACCCTTGATGGTGGGATGACCAAACTTAGGGAGCCTTGAGGGGCACATGAGAGAATCATTTTTTCAGAGTTTCATTGAAATACACAAAGAAACCTAGTGCCCAGAAGATATGAAATATGGAATTATTTCCAGTTCGCTAAAATGCTTTTCTGTGAGTTTGAAACTCTTTTGTTACCTAGTGATTCAGCTTTGAGATACTTGAAATAGGAATGAAACACAGTGTGCTCTTGTGATCTGACTTGCTTTTCTGCATTTTTCAAAGTTCTAGCATTAACCATTGAGAAATTAAACTAACAGGCGTTTTCAGTGAAATTCGCCTAATCAGGGTAAACATCCAGTAGGCTCTAAACAAAAAACCCGTTATGGTGGATTGACCAAATTTGGGGAGCCATGACGGGCACAAGAGAGAATCATTTTGTCAGAGTTTCATTGAAATACACAAAGAAACCTAGTACCCACAAGCTAAGAAACATGGAATTATTCCAGTTGGCTAAAACGCTTTTCTGTGAGTTTGAAACTCTTTTGCTACCTAGTGATTCAACTTTGAGATACTTGAACCAGGACAGAAGCACAGTGTGCTCTTGTGAACTAAAGTGTTGTTTCTGCATTTTGAAGTTCTAGCATTAACCATTTAAGAATTGAACTCGCATGCATTTTCAGGCATTTTCGCCTAATCAGGGTAAACATCCAATAGACTGTAAACAAAACACCCTTGATGGTGGGATGACCAAACTTGGGGAGCCTTGAGGGGCACATGAGAGAATCATTTTTTCAGAGTTTCATTGAAATACACAAAGAAACCTAGTGCCCAGAAGCTAAGAAAACATGGAATTATTTCCATTTCGCTAAAACGGTTTTCTGTGAGTTTGAAACTCTTTTGTTACCTAGTGATTCAGCTTTGAGATACTTGAACCAGGAAAGAAGCACAGTGTGCTCTTGGGATCTGAAGTGCTTTTCTGCATTTTCAAAGTTCTAGCATTAACCATTGAGAAATTTAAACTAACAGGCGTTTTCAGTGAAATTCGCCTAATCAGGGTAAACATCCAATAGGCTCTAAACAAAAACCCGTGATGGTGGATTGACCAAATTTGGGGAGCCATGAGGGGCACAAGAGAGAATCATTTTGTCAGAGTTTCATTAAAATACACAAAGAAACCTAGTACCCACAAGCTAAGAAACATGGAATTATTTCCAGTTGGCTAAAACGCTTTTCTGTGAGTTTGAAACTCTTTTGCTACCTAGTGATTCAGCTTTGAGATACTTGAACCAGGACAGAAGCACAGTGTGCTCTTGTGAACTAAAGTGTTGTTTCTGCGTTTTTAAAGTTCTAGCATTAACCATTTAAGAATTAAACTCACAGGCTTTTTTCAGGCATTTTTCGCCTAATAGGGTAAACATCCAATAGACTGTAAACAAAACACCCTTGATGGTGGGATGACCAAACTTGGGGGAACCTTGAGGGGCACATGAGAGAATCATTTTTTCAGAGTTTCATTGAAATACACAAAGAAACCTACTCCCCAGAAGATATTAAATATGGAATTATTTCCAGTTCGCTAAAATGCTTTTCTGTGAGTTTGAAAATCTTTTGTTACCTAGTGATTCAGCTTTGAGATACTTGAACCAGGAATGAAACACAGTGTGCTCTTGTGATCTGAAGTGCTTTTCTGCATTTTCAAAGTTCTAGCATTAACCATTGAGAAATTAAACTAACAGGCCTTTTCAGTGAAATTCGCCTAATCAGGGTAAACATCCAGTAGGCTCTAAACAAAAAAACCCGTTATGGTGGATTGACCAAATTTTGGGAGCCATGAGGGGCACAAGAGAGAATCATTTTGTCAGAGTTTCATTGAAATACACAAAGAAACCTAGTACCCACATGCTAAGAAACATGGAATTATTTCCAGTTGGCTAAAACGCTTTTCTGTGAGTTTGAAACTCTTTTGCTACCTAGTGATTCAGCTTTGAGATACTTAAACCAGGACAGAAGCACAGTGTGCTCTTGTGATCTGAAGTGCTTTTCTGCATTTTCAAAGTTCTAGCATTAACCATTGAGGAATTAAACAATAGGCGTTTTTCAGTGAAATTCGTCTAATCAGGGTAAACATCCAAAAGGCTCTAAACAAAAAACCCGTGATGGTGGATTGAACAAATTTGGGGAGCCATGAGGGGCACAAGAGAGAATCATTTTTTCAGAGTTTCATTGAAACACACAAAGAAACCTAGTACCCACAAGCTAAGAAACATGGAATTATTTCCAGTTGGCTAAAACGCTTTTCTGTGAGTTTGAAACTCTTTTGCTACCTAGTGATTCAGCTTTGAGATACTTGAACCAGGACAGAAGCACAGTGTGCTCTTGTGAACTAAAGTGTTGTTCTGCGTTTTTTAAAGTTCTAGCATTAACCATTTAAGAATTAAACTCACAGGCTTTTTTCAGGCATTTTCGCCTAATAGGGTAAACATCCAAATAGACTGTAAACAAAACACCCTTGATGGTGGGATGACCAAACTTGGGAACCTTGAGGGCACATGAGAGAATCATTTTTTCAGAGTTTCATTGAAATACACAAAGAAACCTACTCCCAGAAGATATGAAATATGGAATTATTTCCAGTTCGCTAAAATGCTTTTCTGAGAGTTTGAAAGTCTTTGTTACCTAGTGATTCAGCTTTGAGATACTTGAACCAGGAATGAAACACAGTGTGCTCTTGTGATCTGAAGTGCTTTTCTGCATTTTCTAAGTTCTAGCATTAACCATTGAGAAATTAAACTAACAGGCGTTTTCAGTGAAATTCGCCTAATCAGGTAAACATCCAGTAGGCTCTAAACAAAAAACCTGTTATGGTGGATTGACCAAATTTTGGGAGCCATGAGGGGCACAAGAGAGAATCATTTTATCAGAGTTTCATTGAAATACACAAAGAAACCTAGTACCCCCAGAAGATAAGAAACATGGAATTATTTCCAGTTGGCTAAATCGCTTTTCTGTGAGTTTGAAACTCTTTTCTACCTAGTGATTCATCTTTGAGATACATGAACCAGTACAGGAGCACAGTGTGCTCTTGTGATCTGAAGTGCTTTTCTGCATTTTCAAAGTTCTAGCATTAACCATTGAGGAATTAAACTACAGGCGTTTTCAGTGAAATTCGCCTAATCAGGGTAAACATCCAATAGGCTCTAAACAAAAAACCCGTTATGGTGGATTGACCAAATTTTGGGAGCCATGAGGGGCACAAGAGAGAATCATTTTGTCAGAGTTTCATTGAAATACACAAAGAAACCTAGTACCCACATGCTAAGAAACATGGAATTATTTCCAGTTGGCTAAAACGCTTTTCTGTGAGTTTGAAACTCTTTTGCTACCTAGTGATTCAGCTTTGAGATACTTGAACCAGGACAGAAGCACAGTGTGCTCTTGTGAACTAAAGTGTTGTTCTGCATTTTTGAAGTTCTAGCATTAACCATTTAAGAATTGAACTCGCATGCATTTTCAGGCATTTTCGCCTAATCAGGGTAAACATCCAATAGACTGTAAACAAAACACCCTTGATGGTGGGATGACCAAACTTGGGGAGCCTTGAGGGGCACATGAGAGAATCATTTTTTCAGAGTTTCATTCAAATACACAAAGAAACCTAGTGCCCAGAAGCTAAGAAACATGGAATTATTTCCATTTCGCTAAAACGGTTTTCTGTGAGTTTGAAACTCTTTTGTTACCTAGTGATTCAGCTTTGAGATACTTGAACCAGGAAAGAAGCACAGTGTGCTCTTGGGATCTGAAGTGCTTTTCTGCATTTTCAAAGTTCTAGCATTAACCATTGAGAAATTAAACTAACAGGCGTTTTCAGTGAAATTCGCCTAATCAGGTAAACATCCAATAGGCTCTAAACAAGAAACCCGTGATGGTGGATTGACCAAATTTGGGGAGCCATGAGGGGCACAAGAGAGAATCATTTTGTCAGAGTTTCATTAAAATACACAAAGAAACCTAGTACCCACAAGCTAAGAAACATAGAATTATTTCCAGTTGGCTAAAACACTTTTCTGTGAGTTTGAAACTCTTTTGTTACCTAGTGATTCAGCTTTGAGATACTTGAACCAGGACAGAAGCACAGTGTGCTCTTGTGAACTAAAGTGTTGTTTCTGCGTTTTTAAAGTTCTAGCATTAACCATTTAAGAATTAAACTCACAGGCTTTTTTCAGGCATTTTCGCCTAATAGGATAAACATCAATAGACTGTAAACAAAACACCCTTGATGGTGGGATGACCAAACTTGGGAACCTTGAGGGGCACATGAGAGAATCATTTTTTCAGAGTTTCATTGAAATACACAAAGAAACCTACTCCCAGAAGATATGAAATATGGAATTATTTCCAGTTCGCTAAAATGCTTTTCTGAGAGTTTGAAAGTCTTTTGTTACCTAGTGATTCAGCTTTGAGATACTTGAACCAGGAATGAAACACAGTGTGCTCTTGTGATCTGAAGTGCTTTTCTGCATTTTCTAAGTTCTAGCATTAACCATTGAGAAATTAAACTAACAGGCGTTTTCAGTGAAATTCGCCTAATCAGGGTAAACATCCAGTAGGCTCTAAACAAAAAACCCGTTATGGTGGATTGACCAAATTTTGGGAGCCATGAGGGGCACAAGAGAGAATCATTTTATCAGAGTTTCATTGAAATACACAAAGAAACCTAGTACCCAGAAGCTAAGAAACATGGAATTATTTCCAGTTGGCTAAATCGCTTTTCTGTGAGTTTGAAACAATTTTTCTACCTAGTGATTCATCTTTGAGATACTTGAACCAGTACAGGAGCACAGTGTGCTCTTGTGATCTGAAGTGCTTTTCTGCATTTTCAAAGTTCTAGCATTAACCATTGAGGAATTAAACTACAGGCGTTTTCAGTGAAATTCGCCTAATCAGGGTAAACATCCAGTAGGCTCTAAACAAAAAACCCGTTATGGTGGATTGACCAAATTTTGGGAGCCACGAGGGGCACAAGAGAGAATCATTTTGTCAGAGTTTCATTGAAATACACAAAGAAACCTAGTACCCACATGCTAAGAAACATGGAATTATTTCCAGTTGGCTAAAACGCTTTTCTGTGAGTTTGAAACTCTTTTGCTACCTAGTGATTCAGCTTTGAGATACTTGAACCAGGACAGAAGCACAGTGTGCTCTTGTGAACTAAAGTGTTGTTCTGCATTTTTAAAGTTCTAGCATTAACCATTTAAGTATTGAACTCACAGGCGTTTTCAGGCATTTTCGCCTAATCAGGGTAAATATCCAATAGACTATAAAAAAAAAACACCCTTGATGGTGAAATGACCAAACTTGGGAGCCTTGAGGGGCACATGAGAGAATCATTTTTTCAGAATTTCATTGAAATACACAAAGAAACCTAGTACCCAGAAGCTAAGAAACATGGAATTATTTCCAGTTGGCTAAAACGCTTTTCTGTGAGTTTGAAACTCTTTTGCTACCTAGTGATTCAGCTTTGAGATACTTGAACTAGGAGAGAAGCACAGTGTGCTCTTGTGAACTAAATTGTTTTTCTGCGTTTTTAAAGTTCTAGCATTAACCATTTAAGAATTAAACTCACATGCTCTTTTCAGGCATTTTTCGCCTAATCAGGGTAAACATCCAATAGACTGTAAACAAAACACCCTTGATGGTGGGATGACCAAACTTGGGGAGCCTTGAGGGGCACATGAGAGAATCATTTTTTCAGAATTTCATTGAAATACACAAAGAAACCTAGTGCCCAGAAGCTAAGAAATATGGAATTATTTCCAGTTGGCTAAAACGCTTTTCTGTGAGTTTGAAACTCTTTTGCTACCTAGTGATTCAGCTTTGAGATACTTGAACCAGGACAGAAGCACAGTGTGCTCTTGTGAACTAAAGTGTTTTTCTGCATTTTTGAAGTTCTAGCATTAACCTTTTAAGAATTGAACTCACAGGCGTTTTCAGGCATTTTCGCCTAATCAGGGTAAACATCCAATAGACTGTAAACAAAACACCCTTGATGGTGGGATGACCAAACTTGGGGAGCCTTGAGGGGCACATGAGAGAATCATTTTTTCAGAGTTTGATTGAAATACACAAAGAAACCTAGTGCCCATAAGCTAAGAAACATGGAATTATTTCCATTTCGCTAAAACGGTTTTCTGTGAGTTTGAAACTCTTTTGTTACCTAGTGATTTAGCTTTGAGATACTTGAACCAGGAAAGAAGCACAGTGTGCTCTTGTGATCTGAAGTGCTTTTCTGCATTTTCAACGTTCTAGCATTAACCATTGAGAAATTAAACTAACAGGCGTTTTCAGTGAAATTCGCCTAATCAGGGTAAACATCCAGTAGGCTCTAAACAAAAAAAAACCCGTTATGGTGGATTGACCAAATTTGGGGAGCCATGAGGGGCACAAGAGAGAATCATTTTGTCAGAGTTTCATTGAAATACACAAAGAAACCTAGTACCCACAAGCTAAGAAACATGGAATTATTTCCAGTTGGCTAAAACGCTTTTCTGTGAGTTTGAAACTCTTTTGCTACCTAGTGATTCAACTTTGAGATACTTGAACCAGGACAGAAGCACAGTGTGCTCTTGTGAACTAAAGTGTTGTTCTGCATTTTTGAAGTTCTAGCATTAACCATTTAAGAATTGAACTCGCATGCATTTTCAGGCATTTTCGCCTAATCAGGGTAAACATCCAATAGACTGTAAACAAAACACCCTTGATGGTGGGATGACCAAACTTGGGGAGCCTTGAGGGGCACATGAGAGAATCATTTTTTCAGAGTTTCATTGAAATACACAAAGAAACCTAGTGCCCAGAAGCTAAGAAACATGGAATTATTTCCATTTTTGCTAAAACGGTTTTCTGTGAGTTTGAAACTCTTTTGTTACCTAGTGATTCAGCTTTGAGATACTTGAACCAGGAAAGAATCACAGTGTGCTCTTGGGATCTGAAGTGCTTTTCTGCATTTTCAAAGTTCTAGCATTAACCATTGAGGAATTAAACCATAGGCGTTTTCAGTGAAATTCGTCAAATCAGAGTAAACATCAAAAAGGCTCTAAACAAAAAACCCGTGATGGTGGATTGACCAAATTTGGCGAGCCATGAGGGGCACAAGAGAGAATCATTTTGTCAGAGTTTCATTGAAATACACAAAGAAACCTAGTACCCACAAGCTAAGAAACATGGAATTATTTCCAGTTGGCTAAAACGCTTTTCTGTGAGTTTGAAACTCTTTTGCTACCTAGTGATTCAGCTTTGAGATACTTGAACCAGGACAGAAGCACAGTGTGCTCTTGTGAACTAAAGTGTTTTTCTGCATATTTAAAGTTCTAGCATTAACCATTTAAGAATTAAACTCACAGGCTTTTTTCAGGCATTTTCGCCTAATAGGGTAAACATCCAATAGACTGTAAACAAAACACCCTTGATGGTGGGATGACCAAACTTGGGGAGCATTGAGGGGCACATGAGAGAATCATTTTTTCAGAGTTTCATTGAAATACACAAAGAAACCTACTCCCCAGAAGATATGAAATATGGAATTATTTCCAGTTCGCTAAAATGCTTTTCTGTGAGTTTGAAAATCTTTTGTTACCTAGTGATTCAGCTTTGAGATACTTGAACCAGGAATGAAACACAGTGTGCTCTTGTGATCTGAAGTGCTTTTCTGCATTTTCAAAGTTCTAGCATTAACCATTGAGAAATTAAACTAACAGGCGTTTTCAGTGAAATTCGCCTAATCAGGGTAAACATCCAGTAGGCTCTAAACAAAAAACCCGTTATGGTGGATTGACCAAATTTTGGGAGCCATGAGGGGCACAAGAGAGAATCATTTTTTCAGAGTTTCATTGAAATACACAAAGAAACCTAGTACCCACATGCTAAGAAACATGGAATTATTTCCAGTTGGCTAAAACGCTTTTCTGTGAGTTTGAAACTCTTTTGTTATCTAGTGATTCAGCTTTGAGATACTTGAACCAGGAAGGAAGCACAGTGTGCTCTGGTGATCTGAAGTGCTTTTCTGCATTTTCAAAGTTCTAGCATTAACCATTGAGAAATTATCTAACACAGGCGTTTTCAGTGAAATTCGCCTAATCAGGGTAAACATCCAATAGACTGTAAACAAAACACCCTTGATGGTGGGATGACCAAACTTGGGGAGCCTTGAGGGGCACATGAGAGAATCATTTTTTCAGAGTTTCATTGAAATACACAAAGAAACCTAGTGCCCAGTAGCTAAGAAACATGGAATTATTTCCAGTTCGCTAAAACGCTTTTCTGTGAGTTTGAAACTCTTTTGTTATCTAGTGATTCAGCTTTGACATACTTGAACCAGGAGACAAGCACAGTGTGCTCTTGTGAACTAAAGTGTTGTTCTTCGTTTTAAAGTTCTAGCTTTTAACCATTTAAGAATTAAACTCACAGGCTCTTTTCAGGCATTTTCGCCTAATCAGGGTAAACATCCAATAGACTGTAAACAAAACACCCTTGATGGTGGGATGACCAAATTTGGGGAGCCATGAGGGGCACAAGAGAGAATCATTTTGTCAGAGTTTCATTAAAATACACAAAGAAACCTAGTACCCACAAGCTAAGAAACATGCAATTATTTCCAGTTGGCTAAAACGCTTTTCTGTGAGTTTGAAACTCTTTTGATACCTAGTGATTCAGCTTTGAGATACTTGAACCAGGAAAGAAGCACAGTGTGCTCTTGTGATCTGAAGTGCTTTTCTGCATTTTCAAAAGTTCTAGCATTAACCATTGAGGAATTAAACTACAGATGTTTTCAGTGAAATTCGCCTAATCAGGGTAAACATCCAATAGGCTATAAACAAAAAACCCGTGGTCGTGGGATGACCATATTTGAGGAGCCATGAGGGGCACAAGAGAGAATCATTTTGTCAGAGTTTCATTGAAATACACAAAGAAACCTAGTACCCACAAGCTAAGGAACATGCAATTATTTCCAGTTGGCTAAAACGCTTTTCTGTGAGTTTGAAACTCTTTTGCTACCTAGTGATTCAGCTTTGAGATACTTGAACCAGTACAGAAGCACAGTGTGCTCTTGTGAACTAAAGTGTTGTTCCGCGTTTTTAAAGTTCTAGCATTAACCATTTAAGAATTAAACTCACAGACGTTTTCAGGCATTTTCACCTAATGAGGGTAAACATCCAATAGACTGTAAACAAAACACCCTTGTTGGTGGGATGACCAAACTTGGGGAGCCTTGAGGGGCACATGAGAGAATCATTTTTTCAGAGTTTCATTGAAATACACAATGAAACCTAGTGCCCAGAAGCTAAGAAACGTGGAATTATTTCCAGTTCGCTAAAATGCTTTTCTGTGAGTTTGAAACTCCTTTGTTACCTAGTGATTCAGCTTTGAGATACTTGAACAAGGAAAGAAGCACAGTGTGCTCTTGTGATCTGAAGTGCTTTTCTGTATTTCCAAAGTTCTAGCATTAACCATTGAAGAATTAAACTACAGGCGTTTTCAGTGAAATTCGCCTAATCAGGGTAAACATCCAATAGGCTCTAAACAAAAAACCCGTGATGGTGGATTGACCAAATTTGGGGAGCCATGAGGAGCACAAGAGAGAATCATTTTGTCAGAGTTTCATTGAAATACACAAAGAAACCTAGTACCCACAAGCTAAGAAACATGGAATTATTTCCAGTTGGCTAAAAACGCTTTTCTGTGAGATTGAAACTCTTTTGCTACCTAGTGATTCAGCTTTGAGATACTTGAACCAGGAGAGAAGTACAGTGTGCTCTTGTGAACTAAAGTGTTGTTCTGTGTTTTTAAAGTTCTAGCATTAACCATTTAAGAATTGAACTCACAGGCGTTTTCAGGCATTTTCGCCTAATCAGGGTAAATATCCAATAGACTGTAAACAAAACACCCTTGATGGTGAAGTACCAAACTTGGGGAGCCTTGAGGGGCACATGAGAGAATCATTTTTTCAGTGTTTCATTGAAATACACAAAGAAACCTAGTACCCAGAAGCTAAGAAACTTGGAATTATTTCCTGTGGGCTAAATCGCTTTTCTGTGAGTTTGAAACTCTTTTGCTACCTAGTGATTCAGCTTTGAGATACTTGAACCAGGACAGGAGCACAGTGTGCTCTTGTGATCTGAAGTGCTTTTCTGCATTTTCAAAGTTCTAGCATTAACCATTGAGGAATAAATCTACAGGCGTTTTCAGTGAAATTCGCCTAATCAGGGTAAACATCCAATAGGCTCTAAACAAAAAACCCGTTATGGTGGATTGTCCAAATTTGGGGAGCCATGAGGGGCACAAGAGAGAATCATTTTGTCAGAGTTTCATTGAAATACACAAAGAAACCTAGTACCCACAAGCTAAGGAACATGCAATTATTTCCAGTTGGCTAAAACGCTTTTCTGTGAGTTTGAAACTCTTTTGATACCTAGTGATTCAGCTTTGAGATACTTGAACCAGGAAAGAAGCACAGTGTGCTCTTGTGATGTGAAGTGCTTTTCTGCATTTTCAAAGTTCTAGCATTAACCATTGAGGAATTAAACTACAGGCGTTTTCAGTGAAATTCGCCTAATCAGGGTAAACATCCAATAGGCTATAAACAAAAAATAAAAAAACCCGTGGTCGTGGGATGACCATATTTGAGGAGCCATGAGGGGCACAAGAGAGAATCATTTTGTCAGAGTTTCATTGAAATACACAAAGAAACCTAGTACCCACAAGCTAAGGAACATGCAATTATTTCCAGTTGGCTAAAACGCTTTTCTGTGAGTTTGAAACTCTTTTGCTACCTAGTGATTCAGCTTTGAGATACTTGAACCAGTACAGAAGCACAGTGTGCTCTTGTGAACTAAAGTGTTGTTCCGCGTTTTTAAAGTTCTAGCATTAACCATTTAAGAATTAAACTCACAGACGTTTTCAGGCATTTTCACCTAATGAGGGTAAACATCCAATAGACTGTAATCAAAACACCCTTGATGGTGGGATCACCAAACTTGGGGAGCCTTGAGGGGCACATGAGAGAATCATTTTTTCAGAGTTTCATTGAAATACACAAAGAAACCTAGTGCCCAGAAGCTAAGAAACATGGAATTATTTCTAGTTGGCTAAAACGATTTTCTGTGAGTTTGAAACTCTTTTGCTACCTAGTGATTCAGCTTTGAGATACTTGAACCAGGAAAGAAACACAGTGTGCTCTTGTGATCTGACGTGCTTTTCTGCATTTTTCAAAGTTCTAGCATTAAACATTGAGAAATTAAACTAACAGGCGTTTTCAGTGAAATTCGCCTAATCAGGGTAAACATCCAATAGGCTCTAAACAAAAAAACCCGTTATGGTGGATTGTCCAAATTTGTGGAGCCATGAGGAGCACAAGAGAGAATCATTTTGTCAGAGTTTCATTGAAATACACAAAGAAACCTAGTACCCACAAGCTAAGGAACATGGAATTATTTCCAGTTTGCTAAAACGCTTTTCTGAGTTTGAAACTCTTTTGTTACCTAGTAATTCAGCTTTGAGATACTTGAACCAGGACAGAAGCACAGTGTGCTCTTGTGAACCAAAGTGTTGTTCTGCATTTTTAAAGTTCTAGCATTAACCATTTAAGAATTAAACTCACAGGCTCTTTTCAGGCATTTTCGCCTAATCAGGGTAAACATCCAATAGACTGTAAACAAAACACCCTTGATCGTCAGATGACCAAACTTGGGAAGCCTTGAGGGGCACATGAGAGAATCATTTTTTCAGAGTTTCATTGAAATACACAAAGAAACCTAGTGCCCAGAAGCTAAGAAATATGGAATGATTTCCAGTTCGCTAAAATGCTTTTCTGTGAATTTGAAACTCTTTTGTTACCTAGTGATTCAGCTTTGAGATACTTGAACCAGGAAAGAAGCACAGTGTGCTCTTGTGATCTGAAGTGCTTTTCTGTATTTCCAAAGTTCTAGCATTAACCATTGAAGAATTAAACTACAGGCGTTTTCAGTGAAATTCGCCTAATCAGGGTAAACATCCAATAGGCTGTAAACAAAAAACCCGTGATGGTGGATTGACCAAATTTGGGGAGCCATGAGGGGCACAAGAGAGAATCATTTTGTCAGAGTTTCATTGAAATACACAAAGAAACCTAGTACCCACAAGCTAAGAAAAACATGGAATTATTTCCAGTTGGCTAAAACGCTTTTCTGAGTTTGAAACTCTTTTGTTACCTAGTAATTCAGCTTTGAGATACTTGAACCAGGACAGAAGCACAGTGTGCTCTTGTGAACCAAAGTGTTGTTCTGCATTTTTAAAGTTCTAGCATTAACCATTTAAGAATTAAACTCACAGGCTCTTTTCAGGCATTTTCGCCTAATCAGGGTAAACATCCAATAGAATGTAAACAAAACACCCTTGATGGTGGGATGACCAAACTTGGGTAGCCTTGAGGGGCACATGAGAGAATCATTTTTTCAGAGATTCATTGAAATACACAAAGAAACCTAGTGCTCAGAAGCTAAGAAATATGGAATTATTTCCAGTTCGCAAAAATGCTTTTCTGTGAGTTTGAATCTTTTTTGTTACCTAGTGATTCAGCTTTTAAGATACTTGAACCAGGAAAGAAAACACAGTGTGCTCTTGTGATCTGAAGTGCTTTTCTGCATTTTCAAAGTTCTAGCATTAACCATTGAGAAATTAAACTAACAGGCGTTTTCAGTGAAATTCGCCTAATCAGGGTAAACATCCAATAGGCTCTAAACAAAAAACCCGTGGTCGTGGGATGACCATATTTGAGGAGCCATGAGGGGCACAAGAGAGAATCATTTTGTCAGAGTTTTCATTGAAATACACAAAGAAACCTAGTACCCCACAAGCTAAGGAACATGCAATTATTTCCAGTTGGCTAAAACGCTTTTCTGTGAGTTTGAAACTCTTTTGATTACCTAGTGATTCAGCTTTGAGATACTTGAACCAGGAAAGAAGCACAGTGTGCTCTTGTGATCTGAAGTGCTTTTCTGCATTTTCAAAGTTCTAGCATTAACCATTGAGGAATTAAACTACAGGCGTTTTCAGTGAAATTCGCCTAATCAGGGTAAAACATCCAATAGGCTATAAACAAAAAACCCGTGGTCGTGGGATGACCATATTTGAGGAGCCATGAGGGGCACAAGAGAGAATCATTTTGTCAGAGTTTCATTGAAATACACAAAGAAACCTAATACCTAGAAGCTAAGAAACTTGGAATTATTTCCCGTTGGCTAAATTGCTTTTCTGTGAGTTTGAAAATCTTTTGCTTACCTAGTGATTCAGCTTTGAGATACTTGAACCAGGACAGGAGCACAGTGTGCTCTTGTGATCTGAAGTGCTTTTCTGCATTTTCAAACTTCTAGCTTTAACCATTGTGGAATTAATCTACAGGCGTTTTCAGTGAAATTCGCCTAATCAGGTAAACATCCCATAGGCTCTAAACAATAAATCCGTGATGGTGGATTGACCAAATTTGGGGAGCCATGAGGGCACAAGAGAGAATCATTTTGTCAGAGTTTCATTGAAATACACAAAGAAACCTAGTACCCACAAGCTAAGGAACATGCAATTATTTCCAGTTGGCTAAAACGCTTTTCTGTGAGTTTGAAACTCTTTTGCTACCTAGTGATTCAGCTTTGAGATACTTGAACCAGTACAGAAGCACAGTGTGCTCTTGTGAACTAAAGTGTTGTTCCGCGTTTTTAAAGTTCTAGCATTAACCATTTAAGAATTAAACTCACAGACGTTTTCAGGCATTTTCACCTAATGAGGGTAAACATCCAATAGACTGTAAACAAAACACCCTTGATGGTCGGATCACCAAACTTGGGGAGCTTGAGGGGCACATGAGAGAATCATTTTTTCAGAGTTTCATTGAAATACACAAAGAAACCTAGTGCCCAGAAGCTAAGAAACATGGAATTATTTCCAGTTCGCTAAAACGCTTTTTCTGTGAGTTTGAAACTCTTTTGATACCTAGTGATTCAGCTTTGAGATACTTGAACCAGGAAAGAAACACAGTGTGCTCTTGTGATCTGAAGTCCTTTTCTGCATTTTCAAAGTTCTAGCATTAAACCATTGAGAAATTAAACTAACATGGCGTTTTCAGTGAAATTCGCCTAATCAGGGTAAACATCCAATAGGCTCTAAACAAAAAAACCCGTTATGGTGGATTGTCCAAATTTGTGGAGCCATGAGGGGCACAAAGAGAGAATCATTTGTCAGAGTTTCATTGAAATACACAAAGAAACCTAGTGCCCAGAAGCTAAGAAACATGGAATTATTTCCAGTTCGCTAAAAAAACGCTTTTCTGTGAGTTTGAAACTCTTTTGCTACCTAGTGATTCAGCTTTGAGATACTTGAACCAGGACAGGAGAACAGTGTGCTCTTGTGAACTAAAGTGTTGTGTTCTGCGTTTTTAAAGTTCTAGCATTAACCATTTAAGAATTAAACTCACAGGCGTTTTCAGGCATTTTCGCCTAATCAGGGTAAACATCCAATAGACTGTAAGCAAAACACCATTGATGGTGGGATGACCAAATTTTGGGGAGCCTTGAGGGGGCACATGAGAGAATCATTTTTTCAGAGTTTCATTGAAATACACAAAGAAACCTAGTACCCACACAAGCTAAGAAACAAGAATTATTTCCAGTTGGCTAAAACGCTTTTCTGTGAGTCTGAAACTCTTTTGCTACCTAGTGATTCAGCTTTGAGATACTTGAACCAGGACAGAAGCACAGTGTGCTCTTGTGATCTGAAGTGCTTTTCTGTATTTCCAAAGTTCTAGCATTCACCATTGAAGAATTAAACTACAGGCGTTTTCAGTGAAATTCGCCTAATCAGGGTAACACATCCAATAGGCTGTAAACAAAAAACCCGTGATGGTGGATTGACCAAATTTGGGGAGCCCATGCGGGGCACAAGAGAGAATCATTTTGTCAGAGTTTCATTGAAATACACAAAGAAACCTAGTACCCACAAGCTAAGAAACATGGAATTATTTCCAGTTGGCTAAAACGCGTTTTTTCTGTGAGATTGAAAACTCTTTTGCTACCTAGTGATTCAGCTTTGAGATACTTTAACCAGTACAGAAGCACAGTGTGCTCTTGTGAACTAAAAGTGTTGTTCCGCGTTTTTAAAGTTCTAGCATTAACCATTTAAGAATTAAACTCACAGGCTCTTTTTCAGGCATTTTCGCCTAATCAGGGTAAACATCCAATAGAATGTAAACAAAAAACACCCTTGATGATGGTGGGATGACCAAACTTGGGGAGCCTTGAGGGGCACACATGAGAGAATCATTTTTTCAGAGATTCATTGAAATACACAAAGAAACCTAGTGCTCAGAAGCTAAGAAATATGGAATTATTTCCAGTTCGCAAAAATGCTTTTCTGTGAGTTTGAATCTTTTTTGTTACCTAGTGATTCAGCTTTGAGATACTTGAACCAGGAAAGAAACACAGTGTGCTCTTGTGATCTGAAGTGCTTTTCTGCATTTTCAAAGTTCTAGCATTAACCATTGAGAAATTAAACTAACAGGCGTTTTCAGTGAAATTCGCCTAATCAGGGTAAACATCCAATAGGCTCTAAACAAAAAAAACCCGTGGTCGTGGTATGACCATATTTGAGGAGCCATGAGGGCACAAGAGAGAATCATTTTGTCAGAGTTTCATTGAATACACAAAGAAACCTAGTACCCACAAGCTAAGGAAACATGCAATTATTTCCAGTTGGCTAAAACGCTTTTCTGTGAGTTTGAAACTCTTTTGATACCTAGTGATTCAGCTTTGAGATACTTGAACCAGGAAAGAAGCACAGTGTGCTCTTGTGATCTGAAGTGCTTTTCTGCATTTTCAAAGTTCTAGCATTAACCATTGAGGAATTAAACTACAGGCGTTTTCAGTGAAATTCGCCTAATCAGGGTAAACATCCAATAGGCTATAAACAAAAAACCCGTGGTCGTGGGATGACCATATTTTGAGCGGAGCCATGAGGGCACAAGAGAGAATCATTTTGTCAGAGTTTCATTGAAATACACAAAGAAACCTAATACCTAGAAGCTAAGAAACTTGGAATTATTTCCAGTTGGCTAAATTGCTTTTCTGTGAGTTTGAAAATCTTTTGCTACCTAGTGATTCAGCTTTGAGATACTTGAACCAGGACAGGAGCACAGTGTGCTCTTGTGATCTGAAGTGCTTTTCTGCATTTTCAAAACTCTCTAGCTTTAACCATTGTGGAATTAATCTACAGGCGTTTTCAGTGAAATTCGCCTAATCAGGGTAAACATCCCATAGGCTCTAAACAATAAACCCGTGATGGTGGATTGACCAAATTTGGGGAGCCATGAGGGGCACAAGAGAGAATCATTTTGTCAGAGTTTCATTGAAATACACAAAGAAACCTAGTACCCACAAGCTAAGGAACATGCAATTATTTCCAGTTGGCTAAAACGCTTTTCTGTGAGTTTGAAACTCTTTTGCTACCTAGTGATTCAGCTTTGAGATACTTGAACCAGTACAGAAGCACAGTGTTGCTCTTGTGAACTAAAGTGTTGTTCCGCGTTTTTTAAAGTTCTAGCAATTAACCATTTAAGAATTAAACTCACAGACGTTTTCAGGCATTTTCACCTAATGAGGGTAAACATCCAATAGACTGTAAACAAAACCCCCTTGATGGTCGGATCACCAAACTTGGGGAGCCTTGAGGGGCACATGAGAGAATCATTTTTCAGAAGTTTCATTGAAATACACAAAGAAACCTAGTGCCCCAGAAGCTAAGAAACATGGAATTATTTTCCAGTTCGCTAAAACGCTTTTCTGTGAGTTTGAAACTCTTTTGATACCTAGTGATTCAGCTTTGAGATACTTTGAACCAGGAAAGAAACACAGTGTGCTCTTGTGATCTGAAGTGCTTTTCTGCATTTTCAAAGTTCTAGCATTAACCATTGAGAAATTAAACTAACAGGCGTTTTCAGTGAAATTCGCCTAATCAGGGTAAACATCCAATAGGCTCTAAACAAAAACCCGTTATGGTGGATTGTCCAAAATTTGTGGAGCCATGAGGGGCACAAGAGAGAATCATTTTGTCAGAGTTTCATTGAAATACACAAAGAAACCTAGTACCCACAAGCTAAGGAACATGGAATTATTTCCAGTTTACTAAAACGCTTTTCTGAGTTTGAAACTCTTTTGTTACCTAGTAATTCAGCTTTGAGATACTTGAACCAGGACAGAAGCACAGAGTGCTCTTGTGAACCAAAGTGTTGTTCTGCATTTTTAAAGTTCTAGCATTAACCATTTAAGAATTAAAACTCACAGGCTCTTTTCAGGCATTTTCGCCTAATCAGGGTAAACATCCAATAGACTGTAAACAAAACTCCCTTGATCGTCAGATGACCAAACTTGGGAAGCCTTGAGGGGCACATGAGAGAATCATTTTTTCAGAGTTTCATTGAAATACACAAAGAAACCTAGTGCCCAGAAGCTAAGAAATATGGAATGATTTCCAGTTCGCTAAAATGCTTTTCTGTGAATTGAAACTCTTTTGTTTACCTAGTGATTCAGCTTTGAGATACTTGAACCAGGAAAGAAGCACAGTGTGCTCTTGTGATCTGAAGTGCTTTTCTGCATTTTCAAAGTTCTAGCATTAACCATTGAGAAATTAAACTAACAGGCGTTTTCAGTGAAATTTGCCCAATCAGGGTAAACATCCAATAGGCTCTAAACACAAAAAACCCGTTATGGTGGATTGACCAAATTTGGGGAGCCATGAGGGACACAAGAGAGAATCATTTTGTCAGAGTTTCATTGAAATACACAAAGAAACCTAGTACCCACAAGCTAAGAAACATGGAATTATTTCCAGTTGGCTAAAACGCTTTTCTGTGAGTTTGAAACTCTTTTGATACCTAGTGATTCAGCTTTGAGATACTTGAACAAGGAGAGAAGTACAGTGTGCTCTTGTGAACTAAAATGTTGTTCTGCGTTTTTAAAGTTCTAGCATTAACCATTAAGAATTAAACTCACAGGCTCTTTTTCAGGCATTTTTCGCCTAATCAGGGTAAACATCCAATAGACTGTAAACAAAAACACCCTTGATGGTGGGATGACCAAACTTGGGGAGCCTAGAGGGGCACATGAGAGAATCATTTTTTCAGAGTTTCATTGAAAATACACAAAGAAACCCTAGTGCTCAGATGCTAAGAAATATGGAATTATTTCCAGTTTCGCTAAAATGCTTTTCTGTGAATTTGAATCTTTTTTGTTACCTAGTGATTCAGCTTTGAGATACTTGAACAAGGAAAGAAGCACAGTGTGCTCTTGTGATCTGAAGTGCTTTTCTGTATTTCCAAAGTTCTAGCATTAACCATTGAAGAATTAAACTACAGGGCGTTTTCAGTGAAATTCGCCTAAATCAGGGTAAACATCCAATAGGCTGTAAACAAAAAAACCCGTGATGGTGGATTGACCAAATTTGGGGAGCCCCATGAGGGGCATAAGAGAGAATCATTTTTTGTCAGAGTTTCATTGAAATACACAAAGAAACCTAGTACCCACAAGCTAAGAAACATGGAATTTTTCCAGTTGGCTAAAACACTTTTCTGTGAGATTGAAACTCTTTTGCTACCTAGTGATTCAGCTTTGAGATACTTGAACCAGGACAGAAGCACAGTGTGCTCTTGTGAACTAAAGTGTTGTTCCGCGTTTTTAAAGTTCTAGCATTAACCATTAAGAATTATACTCACAGGCGTTTTTTCAGGCATTTTTCACCTAATGAGGGTAAACATCCAATAGACTGTAAACAAAACACCCTTGATGGTGGGATCACCAAACTTTGGGGAGCCTTGAGGGGCACATGAGAGAGAATCATTTTTTCAGAGTTTCATTGAAATACACAAAGAAACCTAGTGCCCAGAAGCTAAGAAACATGGAATTATTTCCAGTTCGCTAAAACGCTTTTCTGTGAGTTTGAAACTCTTTTGCTACCTAGTGATTCAGCTTTGAGATACTTGAACCAGGACAGAAGCACAGTGTGCTCTTGTGAACTAAAGTGTTTTTTCCGCGTTTTGAAAGTTCTAGCATTAACCATTTAAGAATTAAACTCACAGGCGTTTTTCAGGCATTTTCACCTAATGAGGGTAAACATCCAATAGACTGTAAACAAAGCACCCTTGATGGTGGGATCACCAAACTTGGGGAGCCTTGAGGGGCACATGAGAGAATCATTTTTTCAGAGTTTCATTGAAATACACAAAGAAACCTGGTGCCCAGAAGCTAAGAGACATGGAATTATTTCCAGTTCGCTAAAACGCTTTTCTGTGAGTTTGAAACTCTTTCGTTATCTAGTGATTCAGCTTTGAGATACTTGCACCAGGACAGAAGCACAGTGTGCTCTTGTGAACTGAAGTGCTTTTCTGCATTTTGAAAGTTGTAGCATTAACCATTGAGGAATTAAACTACAGGCGTTTTCAGTGAAATTCGCCTAATAAGGGTAAACATCCAATAGGCTCTAAACAAAAAAACCGTGATGGTGGGATGACCAAATTTGGGGAGCCATGAGGGGCACAAGTGAAAATCATTTTGTCAGAGTTTCATTGAAATACACAAAGAAACCTAGTACCCAGAAGCTAAGGAAACTTGGAATTATTTTTTCCAGTTGGCTAAATGGCTTTTTTCTGTGAGTTTGAAACTCTTTTTGCTACCCTGTGATTCAGCTTTGAGATACTTGAACCAGGCCAGAAGCACAGTGTGCTCTTGTGAACTAAAGTGTTTGTTCTGCGTTTTTAAAGTTCTAGCATTAACCATTTAAGAATTAAACTCACAGGGCGTTTTCAGGCATTTTCGCCTAATCAGGGTAAACCATCCAATAGACTGTAAACGTAACACCATTGATGGTGGGATGACCAAATTTGGGGAGCCTTGAGGGGCACATGAGAGAATCATTTTTTTCAGAGTTTCATTGAAATACACAAAGAAACCTAGTACCCACAAGCTAAGAAACAAGAATTATTTCCAGTTGGCTAAAACGCTTTTCTGTGAGTCTGAAACTCTTTTGCTACCTAGTGATTCAGCTTTGAGATACTTGAACCAGGACAGAAGCACAGTGTGCTCTTGTGATCTGAAGTGCTTTTCTGCATTTTCAAAGATCTACCATTAACCATTGAGAAATTAAACTACAGGCGTTTTCAGTGAAATTCGTCTAATCAGGGTAAACATCCAAAAGGCTCTAAACAAAAAACCCGTGATGGTGGATTGACCAAATTTGGGGAGTCATGAGGGGCACAGAGAGAGAATCATTTTGTCAGAGTTTCATTGAAATACACAAAGAAACCTAGTACCCACAAGCTAAGAAACATGGAATTATTTCCAGTTGGCTAAAAACGCTTTTTCTGTGAGATTTGAAACTCTTTTGCTACCTAGTGATTCAGCTTTGAGATACTTGAACCAGGACAGAAGCACAGTGTGCTCTTTGTGAACTAAAGTGTTGTTCTGCATTTTTAAAGTTGTAGCATTAACCATTTAAGAATTGAACTCACAGGCGTTTTTTTTTTTTTTTTATTTTTTTCAGGCATTTTCGCCTAATCAGGGTAAATATCCAATAGACTGTAAACAAAACACCCTTGATGGTGAAGTACGCAAACTTGGGGAGCCTTGAGGGCACATGAGAGAATCATTTTTTCAGAGTTTCATTGAAATACACAAAGAAACCTAGTACCCAGAAGCTAAGAAACTTGGAATTATTTCCAGTTGGCTAAATCGCTTTTACTTTTCTGTGAGTTTGAAAACTCTTTTGCTACCTAGTGATTCAGCTTTGAGATACTTGAACCAGGACAGGAGCACAGTGTCTCTTGTGATCTGAAGTGCTTTTTTTTCTGCATTTTCAAAGTTCTAGCATTAACCATTGAGAAATTAAACTAACAGGCGTTTTCAGTGAAATTCGCCTAATCAGGGTAAACATCCAATAGGCTCTAAACAAAAAACCTGTTATGGTGGATTGTCCAAATTTGTGGAGCCATGAGGGGCACAAGAGAGAATCATTTTGTCAGAGTTTCATTGAAATACACAAAGAAACCTAGTACCCCACAAGCTAAGGAACATGGAATTATTTCCAGTTTGCTAATACGCTTTTTCTGAGTTTGAAACTCTTTTGTTACCTAGTAATTCAGCTTTGAGATACTTGAACCAGGAAGAAGCACAGTGTGCTCTTGTGATCTGAAGTGCTTTTCTGCATTTTCAAAGTTCTAGCATTAACCATTGGAGGAATTAAACCACAGGCGTTTTTGTGAAATTCGGTCTAATAATCAGGGTAAACAATCCAAAAGGCTCTAAACAAAAAAACCCGTGATGGTGGATTGACCAATTTGGGGAGCCCCAGATGAGGGCACAAGAGAGAATCATTTTGTCCAGCGTTTCAATTGA
>JAKELJ010000056.1:84768-139383 GCA_025594165.1 Tamias sibiricus
ATAGGCGAATTTCACTGAAAACGCCTGTAGATTAATTCCTCAATGGTTAATGCTAGAAAACTTTGAAAATGCCGAAAAGCACTTCAGATCACAAAAGCACACTGTGCTCCTGTCCTAGTTCAAGTATCTCAAAGCTGATACACTAGGTAGCAAAAGAGTTTCAAACTCACAAAAAGCATTTAGCCAACTGGAAATAATTCCATGTTTCTTAGCTTCTGGGTACTAGGTTTCTTTGTGTATTTCAATGAAGCTCTGACAAAATGATTCTCTCTTGTGCCCCTCATGGATCCCCCTAAATTTGGCACAATCCACCATCAAGGCTTTTTTGTTTAGAGCCTATTGGATATTTACCCTGATTAGGCGAATTTCACTGAAAAGCCTGTAGTTTAATTCCTCAATGATTAATGATAGAACTTTGAAAATGCAGAAAAGCACTTCAGTTCACAAGAGCACACTGTGCTCCTGTCCTGGTTCAAGTATCTCAAAGCTGAATCACTAGGTAGGAAAAGAGTTTCAAACTCACAGAAAAGCGATTTAGCCAACTGGAAATAATTCCATGTTGTTCTTAGCTTCTGGGTACTAGATTTCTTTGTGTATTTCAATGAAACTCTGAAAAAATGATTCTCCTCTTGTGCACCTCATGGCTCCCCAAATTTGGTTATCCCCCACCATCACGGGTTTTTTTGTTTTAGAGCCTATTGGATGTTTACCGTGATTAGGCGAATTTCACTGAAAACGCCTGTATTTAATTCCTCAATGGTTAATGCTAGAACTTTGAAAATGCAGAAAAGCACTTCAGATCACAAGCGCACACTGTGCTTCGTTCCTGGTTCAAGTATCTCAAAGCTGAATCACAAGGTAAATAAAAGAGTTTCAAACTCACAGAAAAGTGTTTTTAGAGAACTGGAAATAATGTCCATGTTTCTTAGCTTCTGGTACTAGGTTTTCTTTGTGTATTTCAATGAAGCTCTGACAAAAAGGATTCTCTCATGTGCCTCTCATGATCCACAAATTTGGTCATCCCCACCATCAAGGGTGTTTTGTTTACAGTCTATTGGATGTTTACCCTGATTAGGCGAAAATGCCTGAAAACGCCTGTGAGTTTAATTCTTAAATGGTTAATGCTAGAACTTTAAAAAACGCAGAACAAGACTTTAGTTCACAAAGAGCACACTGTGCTGGTTCAAGTATCTGTCCTGGTTCAAGTATCTCAAAGCTGAATCACTAGGTAGCAAAAGAGTTTCAAACTCACACAAAAGCGATTTCGCCAACTGGAAATAATTTCATGTTTCTTAGCTTGTGGGTACTAGGTTTCTTTGTGTATTTCAATGAAACTCTGACAAAAAGATTCTCTCTTGTGCCCCTCATGGCTCCCCAAATTGGTCAATCCACCATCACGGGTTTTTTTGTTTAGAGCCTATTGGATGCTTACCCTGATTAGACGAATTTCACTGAAAACTCCTGTAGTTTAATTTTTCAATGGTTAATGCTAGAACTTTGAAAATGCAGAAAAACCCATTCAGATCACAAGAGCACACTGTGCTTCTTTCCTGGTTCAAGTATCTCAAAGCTGAATCACTAGGTAACAAAAGAGTTTCAAACTCACAGAAAAGCGTTTTAGCGAACTGGAAATAATTCCATGTTTCTTAGCTTCTGGGCACTAGGTTTCTTTGTGTATTTCAATGAAACTCTGAAAAAATGATTCTCTCACATGTGCCCCTCAAGCTCCCCAAGTTTGGTCATCAGACCATCAAGTGTGTTTTGTTTACAGTCTATTGGATGTTTACCCTGATTAGAGGCGAAAATGCCTGAAAACGCCTGTGAGTTTAATTCTTAAATGGTTAATGCTAGAACTTTAAAAATGCAGAACAACACTTTAGTTCACAAGAGCACACTGTGGCTTCTCTCCTGGTTCAAGTATCTCAAAGCTGAATCACTAGGTAGCAAAAGTGTTTCAAACTCACAGAAAAGCATTGTAGACAAACTGGAAATAATTCCATGTTTCTTAGCTGTGGGTACTAGGTTTCTTTGTGTATTTCAATGAAGCTCTGACAAAATGATTCTCTCTTGTGCCCCCTTCATGGTTCCCCAAATATGGTCAATCCACCATCAAGGTTTTTTGTTTTAGAGCCTATTGGATATTTATCCTGATTAGGCGAATTTCACTGAAAAAGCCTGTAGTTTAATTCCTCAATGGTTAATGCTAGAATTTGAAAATGTGCAGAATAGCACTTCAGATCACAAGAGCACACTGTGCTCCTGTCCTGGTTCAAGTATCTCAAAAGCTGAATCACTAGTAGCAAAAGAGTTTCAAACTCACAGAAAAGCGATTTAGCCAACTGGAAATAATTCCAAGTTTCTTAGCTTCTGGGTACTAGGTTTCTCTGTGTATTTCAATGAAACTCTGACAAAATGATTCTCTCTTGTGCCCCTCATGGCTCCCCAAATTTGGTCATCCCACGATCACGGGTTTTTTTGTTTTTAGAGCCTATTGGATGTTTACCCTGATTAGGCGAATTTCACTGAAAACGCCTGTAGTTTAATTCCTCAATGATTAATGGATAGAACTGTGAAAAATGCAGAAAAGCACTTCAGATCACAAGAGCACACTGTGCTCCTGTCCTGGTTCAAGTATCTCAAAGCTGAATCACTAGGTAGGAAAAGAGTTTCAAACTCACAGAAAAGCGATTTAGCCAACTGGAAATAATTCCATGTTTCTTAGCTTCTGGGCACTAGGTTTCTTTGTGTATTTCAATGAAACTCTGAAAAAATGATTCTCTCATGTGCCCCTCAAGGCTCCCCAAGTTTGGTCATCAGACCATCAAGTGTGTTTTGTTTACAGTCTATTGGATGTTTACCCTGATTAGGCGAAAATCCCTGAAAACGCCTGTGAGTTTAATTCTTAAATGGTTAATGCTAGAACTTTAAAATGCAGAACAACACTTTAGTTCACAAGAGCACACTGTGCTTCTCTCCTGGTTCAAGTATCTCAAAGCTGAATCACTAGGTAGCAAAAGTGTTTTCAAACTCACAGAAAAGCAATTGTAGACAACTGGAAATAATTCCATGTTTCTTAGCTTGTGGGTACTAGGTTTCTTTGTGTATTTCAATGAAGCTCTGACAAAATGATTCTCTCTTGTGCCCCTCATGGTTCCCCAAATATGGTCAATCCACCATCAAGGTTTTTTTTGTTTAGAGCCTATTGGATATTTATCCTGATTAGGCGAATTTCACTGAAAAAAGCCTGTAGTTTAATTCCTCAATGGTTAATGCTAGAATTTTGAAAATGCAGAATAGCACTTCAGATCACAAGAGCACACTGTTGCTCCTGTCCTGGTTCAAGTATCTCAAAGCTGAATCACTAGGTAGCAAAAGAGTTTTCAAACTCACAGAAAAGCGAATTTAGCCAACTGGAAATAATTCCAAGTTTCTTAGCTTCTGGGTACTAGGTTTCTTTGTGTATTTCAATGAAACTCTGACAAAATGATTCTCTCTTGTGCCCCTCATGGCTCCCCAAATTTGGTCATCCCACGATCACGGGTTTTTTTGTTTAGAGCCTATTGGATGTTTACCCTGATTAGGCGAATTTCACTGAAAACGCCTGTAGTTTAATTCCTCAATGATTAATGATAGAACTGTGAAAATGCAGAAAAGCACTTCAGATCACAAGAGCACACTGTGCTCCTGTCCTGGTTCAAGTATCTCAAAGCTGAATCACTAGGTAGGAAAAGAGTTTCAAACTCACAGAAAAGCGATTTAGCCAACTGGAAATAATTCCATGTTTCTTAGCTTCTGGGTACTAGATTTCTTTGTGTATTTCAATGAAACTCTGACAAAATGATTCTCTCTTGTGCCCCTCATGGCTCCCCAAATTTGGTTATCCCACCATCACGGGTTTTATGTTTAGAGCCTATTGGATGTTTACCCTGATTAGGCGAATTTCACTGAAAACGCCTGTAGTTTAATTCCTCAATGGTTAATGCTAGAACTTTGAAAATGCAGAAAAGCACTTCAGATCACAAGCGCACACTGTGCTTCGTTCCTGGTTCAAGTATCTCAAAGCTGAATCACAAGGTAATAAAAGAGTTTCAAACTCACAGAAAAGTGTTTTAGAGAACTGGAAATATTTCCATATTTCTTAGCTTCTGGGAACTAGGTTTCTTTGTGTATTTCAATGACACTCTGAAAAAATGATTCTCTCATGTGCCCCTCAAGGGCTCCCAGTTTGGTCATCCCACCATCAAGGGTGTTTTGTTTACAGTCTATTGATTGTTTACCCTGATTAGGCGAAAATGCCTGAAAACGCCTGTGAGTTTAATTCTTAAATGGTTAATGCTAGAACTTTAAAAATGCAGAACAGACTTTAGTTCACAAGAGCACACTGTGCTCCTGTCCTGGTTCAAGTATCTCAAAGCTGAATCACTAGGTAGCAAAAGAGTTTCAAACTCACACAAAAGCGATTTCGCCAACTGGAAATAATTTTCATGTTTCTTAGCTTGTGGGTACTAGGTTTCTTTGTGTATTTCAATGAAACTCTGACAAAAGATTCTCTCTTGTGCCCCTCATGGCTCCCCAAATTTGGTCACTCCCACCATCACGGGTTTTTTGTTTAGAGCCTATTGGATGCTTACCCCTGATTAGACGAATTTCACTGAAAACTCCCTGTAGTTTAATTTTTCAATGGTTAATGCTAGAACTTTGAAAATGCAGAAAAGCCCTTCAGATCACAAGAGCACACTGTGCTTCTTTCCTGGTTCAAGTATCTCAAAGCTGAATCACTAGGTAACAAAAGAGTTTCAAACTCACAGAAAAGCGTTTTAGCGAACTGGAAATAATTCCATGTTTCTTAGCTTCTGGGCACTAGTTTCTTTGTGTATTTCAATGAAACTGTGAAAAAATGATTCTCTCATGTGCCCCTCAAGGCTCCCCAAGTGTGGTCATTTACACCATCAAGGGTGTTTTGTTTACAGTCTATTAGATGTTTACCCTGATTAGGCGAAAATGCCCGAAATCACCTGTGAGTTTAATTCTTAAATGGTTAATGCTAGAACTTTCAAAACGCAGAACAACACTTTAGTTCACAAGAGCACACTGTGCTTCTCTTCTGTTTCAAGTAACTCAAAGCTGAATCACTAGGTAGCAAAAGAGTTTTAAACTCACAAAAAAGCGTTTTAGACAACTGGAAATAATTCCATGTTTCTTAGCTTGTGGGTACTAGGTTTCTTTGTGTATTTCAATGAAACTCTGACAAAAGATTCTCTCTTGTGCGCTCATAGCTCCCCAAATTTGGTCAATCCACCATCACGGGTGTTTTGTTTAAGAGCCTAATTGGATGTTTACCCTGATTAGGCGAATTTCACTGAAAACGCCTGTTTGTATTAATTCCTCAATGGTTAATGCTAGAACTTTGAAAATGCAGAAAAGCACTTCAGATCACAAGAGCACACTGTGCTTCTTTCCTGGTTTCAAGTATCTCAAAGCTGAATCACTAGGTAACAAAATAGTTTCAAATTTCACAGAAAAGCGTTTAGCCAACTGGAAATAATTCCATGTTTCTTAGCTTCTGGAACTAGGTTTCTTTGTGTATTTCAATGAAACTCTGAAAAAATGATTCTCTCTTGTGCCCCTCATGGCTCCCCAAATTTGGTTATCCCACCATCACGGGTTTTTTGTTTAGAGCCATTGGATGTTTACCCTGATTAGGCGAATTTCACTGAAAACGCCTGTAGTTTTAATTCCTCAATGGTTAATGCTAGAACTTTGAAAATGCAGAAAAAACACTTCAGATCACAAGCGCACACTGTGCTTCGTTCCTGGTTCAAGTATCTCAAAGCTGAATCACAAGGTAATAAAGAGTTTTCAAACTCACAGAAAAGTGTTTTAGAGAACTGGAAATAATTCCATGTTTCTTAGCTTCTGGGTACTAGGTTTCTTTGTGTATTTCAATGAAGCTCTGACAAAATGATTCTCTCTTGTGCCCCTCATGCTCCACAAATTTGGTCATCCCACCATCAAGGTGTTTTGTTTTACAGTCTATTGATGTTTACCCTGATTAGGCGAAAATGCCTGAAAAACGCCTGTGAGTTTAATTCTTAAATGGTTAATGCTAGAACTTTAAAAACCGCAGAACAACACTTTAGTTCACAAGAGCACACTGTGCTTCTGTCCTGGTTCAAGTATCTCAAAGCTGAATCATTAGGTAGCAAAAGAGTTTTCAAACTCACAAAAAAGCGTTTTAGCCAACTGGAAATAATTCCATGTTTTCTTAGCTTCTGGGTACTAGGTTTCTTTGTGTATTTCAATGAAGCTCTGACAAAATGATTCTCTCTTTTCTGTGCCCCTCATGGATCCCCAAATTTGGTCAATCCATCATCAAGGGTTTTTTGTTTAGAGCCTATTGGATATTTACCCAGATTAGGCGAATTTCACTGAAAACGCCTGTAGTTTAATTCCTCAATGATTAATGATAGAACTTTGAAAATGCAGAAAAGCACTTCAGATCACAAGAGCACACTGTGCTCCTGTCCGGGTTCAAGTATCTCAAAGCTGAATCACTAGGTAGCAAAAGAGTTTCAAACTCACACAAAAGCGATTTCGCCAACTGGAAATAATTCCATGTTTCTTAGCTTGTGGGTACTAGGGTTTCTTTGTGTATTTCAATGAAACTCTGACAAAAAGATTCTCTCTTGTGCCCCTCATGGCTCCCCAAATTTGGTCAATCCACCATCACGGGTTTTTTGTTTAGAGCCTATTGGATGCTTACCCTGATTAGGCGAATTTCACTGAAAACTCCTGTAGTTTAATTTTTCAATGGTTTAATGCTAGAACTTTGAAAATGCAGAAAAAGCCCTTCAGATCACAAGAGCACACTGTGCTTCTGTCCTGGTTCAAGTATCTCAAAGCTGAATCACTAGGTAACAAAAAGAGTTTCAAACTCACAGAAAAGCGTTTTAGCGAACTGGAAATAATTCCATGTTTCTTAGCTTCTGGGCACTAGGTTTCTTTGTGTATTTCAATGAAACTCTGAAAAAATGATTCTCTCATGTGCCCCTCAAGGCTCCCCAAGTTTGGTCATCAGACCATCAAGTGTGTTTTGTTTACAGTCTATTGGATGTTTACCCCTGATTAGGTGAAAATGCCTGAAAACGCCTGTGAGTTTAATTCTTAAATGGTTAATGCTAGAACTTTAAAAATGCAGAACAACACTTTAGTTCACAAGAGCACACTGTGCTTCTCTCCTCCTGGTTCAAGTATCTCAAAGCTGAATCACTAGGTAGCAAAAGTGTTTCAAACTCACAGAAAAGCATTGTAGACAACTGGAAATAATTCCATGTTTCTTAGCTTGTGGGTACTAGGTTTCTTTGTGTATTTCAATGAAGCTCTGACAAAATGATTCTCTCTTGTGCCCCTCATGGTTCCCCAAATATGGTCAATCCACCATCAAGGTTTTTTTGTTTAGAGCCTATTGGATATTTATCCTGATTAGGCGAATTTCACTGAAAAATCCTGTAGTTTAATTCCTCAATGTTAATGCTAGAATTTTGAAAATGCAGAATAGCACTTCAGATCACAAGAGCACACTGTGCTCCTGTCCTGGTTCAAGTATCTCAAAGCTGAATCACTAGGTAGCAAAAGAGTTTCAAACTCACAGAAAAGCGATTTAGCCAACTGGAAATAATTCCAAGTTTCTTAGCTTCTGGGTACTAGGTTTCTTTGTGTATTTCAATGAAACTCTGACAAAATGATTCTCTCTTGTGCCCCTCATGGCTCCCCAAATTATTTGGTCATCCCACTATCACGGGTTTTTTTTGTTTAGAGCCTATTGGATGTTTACCCTGATTAGGCGAATTTCACTGAAAACGCCTGTAGTTTTAATTCCTCAATGATTAATGATAGAACTGTGAAAAATGCAGAAAAGCACTTCAGATCACAAGAGCACACTGTGCTCCTGTCCTGGTTCAAGTATCTCAAAGCTGAATCACTAGGTAGGAAAAGAGTTTCAAACTCACAGAAAAGCGATTTAGCCAACTGGAAATAATTCCATGTTTCTTAGCTTCTGGGTACTAGATTTCTTTGTGTATTTCAATTAAACTCTGACAAAATGATTCTCTCTTGTGCCCCTCATGGCTCCCCAAATTTGGTTATCCCACCATCACGGGTTTTTTGTTTAGAGCCTATTGGATGTTTACCCTGATTAGGCGAATTTCACTGAAAACGCCTGTAGTTTAATTCCTCAATGGTTTAATGCTAGAACTTTGAAAATGCAGAAAAGCACTTCAGATCACAAGCGCACACTGTGCTTCGTCCTGGTTCAAGTATCTCAAAGCTGAATCACAAGGTAATAAAAGAGTTTCAAACTCACAGAAAAGTGTTTTTAGAGAACTGGAAATAATTCCATGTTTCTTAGCTTCTGGGACACTAGGTTTCTTTGTGTATTTCAATGACACTCTGAAAAAAATGATTCTCTCATGTGCCCCTCAAGGCTCCCCAGTTTGGTCATCCCACCATCAAGGGTGTTTTTGTTTACAGTCTATTGGATGTTTACCCTGATTAGGCGAAAATGCCTGAAAACGCCTGTGAGTTTAATTCTTAAATGGTTAATGCTAGAACTTAATAAAAACCGCAGAACAAGACTTTAGTTCACAAGAGCACACTGTGCTCTGTCCTGGTTCAAGTATCTCAAAGCTGAATCACTAGGTAGCAAAAGAGTTTCAAACTCACACAAAAGCGATTTCGCCAACTGGAAATAATTTCATGTTTCTTCAGCTTGTGGGTACTAGGTTTCTTTGTGTATTTCAATGAAACTCTGACAAAAAGATTCTCTCTTGTGCCCCTCATGGCTCCCCAAATTTGGTCAATCCACCATCACGGGTTTTTTGTTTAGAGCCTATTGGATGCTTACCCTGATTAGACGAATTTCACTGAAAACGCCCTGTAGTTTAATTTTTCAATGGTTAATGCTAGAACTTTGAAAATGCAGAAAGATCCCTTCAGATCACAAGAGCACACTGTGCTTCTTTCCTGGTTCAAGTATCTCAAGCTGAATCACTATGTAACAAAAGAGTTTCAAACTCACAGAAAAGCGTTTTATCGAACTGGAAATAATTCCATGTTTCTTAGCTTCTGGGCACTAGGTTTCTTTGTGTATTTCAATGAAACTGTGAAAAAATGATTCTCTCATGTGCCCCTCAAGGCTCCCCAAGTTTGGTCATTACACCATCAAGGGTGTTTTGTTTACAGTCTATTAGGATGTTTACCCCTGATTAGGCGAAAATGCCTGAAATCGCCTGTGAGTTTAATTCTTAAATGGTTAATGCTAGAACTTTCAAAACGCAGAACAAACACTTTAGTTCACAAGAGCACACTGTGCTTCTCTCTGTTTCAAGTAACTCAAAGCTGAATCACTCAAGGTAGCAAAAAGAGTTTCAAACTCACAAAAAAGCGTTTTAGACAACTGGAAATAATTCCATGTTTCTTAGCTTGTGGGGTACTTAGGTTTCTTTGTGTATTTCAATGAAACTCTGACAAAATGATTCTCTCTTGTGCTGCTCATAGCTCCCCCAATTTGGTCAATCCACCATCACATCCTATTGGATGTTTACCCTGATTAGGCGAATTTCACTGAAAACGCCTGTTTTAATTCCTCAATGGTTAATGCTAGAACTTTGAAAATGCAGAAAAGCACTTCATCACAAGAGCACACTGTGCTTCTTTCCTGTTCAAGTATCTCAAAGCTGAATCACTAGTAATAAAAGCGAAAAGAGAACTGGAAATAATTCCATGTGACTAGGTTTCTTTGTGTAAATGAAGCTCTGACAAAAATGATTCTCTCTTGTGCCCCTCATGGCTCCCCAAATTTGGTTATCCCACCATCTTTTTTTTTGTTTAGAGCCTTATTGGATGTTTACCCTGATTAGGCGAATTTCACTGAAAACGCCTTAGTTTAATTCCTCAATGGTAATGCTAGCAACTTTGAAAATGCAGAAAAGCACTTCAGATTCACAAGAGCACACTGTGCTTCTTCCTGGTTCAAGTATCTCAAAGCTGAATCACTAGGTAACATAAAAGAGTTTCAAACTCACAGAAAAGCGTGTTTAGAGAACTGGAAATAATTCCATGTTTCTTAGCTTCTGGGTACTAGGTTTCTTTGTGTATTTCAATGAAGCTCTGACAAAATGATTCTCTCTTGTGCCCCTCATGGCTCCCAAATTTGGTCATCCCACCATCAAGGGTGTTTTTGTTTACAGTCTATTGGATGTTTACCCTGATTAGGCGAAAATCCTGAAAACGCCTGTGAGTTTAATTCTTAAATGGTTAATGCTAGAACTTTAAAAACGCAGAACAAGCACTTTAGTTCACAAGAGCACACTGTGCTTCTTCCTGGTTCAAGTATCTCAAAGCTGAATCACTAGGTAGCAAAAGAGTTTCAAACTCACAGAAAAGCGTTTTAGCCATACTGGAAATAATTCCATGTTTCTTAGCTTCTGGGCACTAGGTTTCTTTGTGTATTTCAATGAAGCTCTGACAAAATGATTCTCTCTTGTGCCCCTCATGGATCCCCAAATTTGGTCAATCCATCATCAAGGGTTTTTTTGTTTAGAGCCTATTGGATATTTACCCTGATTAGGCGAATTTCACTGAAAACGCCTGTAGTTTAATTCCTCAATGGTTAATGCTAGAACTTTGAAAATGCAGAAAAGCACTTCAGATCACAAGAGCACACTGTGCTCCTGTTTCTGGTTCAAGTATCTCAAAGCTGAATCACTAGGTAGGAAAAGAGTTTCAAACTCACAGAAAAGCGTTTTAGCGAACTGGAAATAATTCCATGTTTCTTAGCTTCTGGGGTCTAGGTTTCTTTGTGTATTTCAATGAAACTCTGACAAAATGATTCTCTCTTGTGCCCCTCATGGCTCCCCAAATTTGGTTATCCCACCATCACGGGTTTTTGTTTAGAGCCTATTGGATGTTTTACCCTGATTAGGCGAATTTCACTGAAAACGCCTGTAGTTTAATTCCTCAATGGTTAATGCTAGAACTTTGAAAATGCAGAAAAGCACTTCAGATCACAAGCGCACACTGTGCTCCTCGTTCCTGGTTCAAGTATCTCAAAGCTGAATCACACGGTAATAAAAGAGTTTCAAACTCACAGAAAAGTGTTTTAGAGAACTGGAAATAATTCCATGTTTCTTAGCTTCTGGGAACTAGGTTTCTTTGTGTATTTCAATGAAACTCTGACAAAATGATTCTCTCTTGTGCCCCTCATGGCTCCCCACAAATTTGGTCATCCCACCATCAAGGGTGTTTTGTTTACAGTCTATTGGATGTTTACCCTGATTAGGCGAAAATGCCTGAAAACGCCTGTGAGTTTAATTCTTAAATGGTTAATGCTAGAACTTTAAAAATGCAGAACAACACTTTAGTTCACAAGAGCACACTGTGCTTCTTTCCTGGTTCAAGTATCTCAAAGCTGAATCATTAGGTAGCAAAAGAGTTTCAAACTCACAAAAAAGCGTTTTAGCCAACTGGAAATAATTCCATGTTTCTTAGCTTCTGGGTACTAGGTTTCTTTGTGTATTTCAATGAAGCTCTGACAAAATGATTCTCTCTTGTGCCCCTCATGGATCCCCAAATTTGGTCAATCCACCATCAAGGGTTTTTTGTTTAGAGCCTATTGGATATTTACCCTGATTAGGCGAATTTCACTGAAAAAGCCTGTAGTTTAATTCCTCAATGGTTAATGCTAGAATTTTGAAAATGCAGAAAAAGCACTTCAGATCACAAGTGCACACTGTGCTCCTGTCCCTGGTTCAAGTATCTCAAAGCTGAATCACTAGGTAGGAAAAGAGTTTCAAACTCACAGAAAAAGCGATTTAGCCAACTGGAAATAATTCCATGTTTCTTAGCTTCTGGGTACTAGATTTCTTTGTGTATTTCAATGAAACTCTGACAAAATGATTCTCTCTTGTGCCCCTCATGGCTCCCCAAATTTGGTTATCCCACCATCACGGGTTTTTTTTGTTTAGAGCCTATTGGATGTTTACCCTGATTAGGGCGAATTTCACTGAAAACGCCTGTAGTTTAATTCCTCAATGGTTAATGCTAGAACTTTGAAAATGCAGAAAAGCACTTCAGATCACAAGCGCACACTGTGCTTCGTTCCTGGTTCAAGTATCTCAAAGCTGAATCACAAGGTAATAAAAGAGTTTCAAACTCACAGAAAAGTGTTTTAGAGAACTGGAAATAATTCCATGTTTCTTAGCTTCTGGGAACTAGGTTTCTTTGTGTATTTCAATGAAACTCTGAAAAAATGATTCTCTCATGTGCCCCTCAAGGCTCCCCAGTTTGGTCATCCCACCATCAAGGGTGTTTTGTTTACAGTCTATTGGATGTTTACCCTGATTAGGCGAAAATGCCTGAAAACGCCTGTGAGTTTAATTCTTAAATGGTTAATGCTAGAACTTTAAAAACGCAGAACAACACTTTAGTTCACAAGAGCACACTGTGCTTCTGTCCTGGTTCAAGTATCTCAAAGCTGAATCACTAGGTAGCAAAAGAGTTTCAAACTCACAAAAAAAGCGTTTTCGCCAACTGGAAATAATTTCATGTTTCTTAGCTTCTGGGTACTAGGTTTCTTTGTGTATTTCAATGAAACTCTGACAAAATGATTCTCTCTTGTGCCCCTCATGGCTCCCCAAATTTGGTTAATCCACCATCACGGGTTTTTTGTTTAGAGCCTATTGGATGTTTACCCTGATTAGGCGAATTTCACTGAAAACGCCTGTAGTTTAATTCCTTCAATGGTTAATGCTAGAACTTTGAAAATGCAGAAAAGCACTTCAGATCACAAGAGCACACTGTGCTTCCTTCCTGGTTCAAGTATCTCAAAGCTGAATCACTAGGTAGGAAAAGAGTTTCAAACTCACAGAAAAGCGATTTAGCCAACTGGAAATAATTCCATGTTTCTTAGCTTCTGGGTACTAGATTTCTTTGTGTATTTCAATGAAACTCTGACAAAATGATTCTCCTTTGTGCCCCTCATTGGCTCCCCAAATTTGGTTCCATCCCACCATCACGGGTTTTTTGTTTAGAGTCTATTGGATGTTTACCCTGATTAGGCGAATTTCACTGAAAACGCCTGTGAGTTTAATTCCTCAATGGTTAATGCTAGAACTTTTTGAAAATGCAGAAAAGCAACACTTCAGATCACAAGAGCACACTGTGCTTCGTCTCCTGGTTCAAGTATCTCAAAGCTGAATCACTAGGTAAAAAAGAGTTTCAAACTCACAGAAAAGCATTGTTTTAGAGAACTGGAAATAATTCCATGTTTCTTAGCTTCTGGGTACTAGGTTTCTTTGTGTATTTCAATGAAACTCTGAAAAAATGATTCTCTCATGTGCCCCTCAAGGCTCCCCAAGTTTGGTCAATCCACCATCATGGTGTTTTTGTTTAGAGTCCTATTGGGATATTTACCCTGATTAGGCGAAAATGCCTGAAAACGCCTGTGAGTTTAATTCTTCAAATGGTTAATGCTAGAACTTTAAAAATGCAGAACAAGCACTTCAGTTTCACAAGAGCACACTGTGCTTCTGTCCTGGTTCAAGTATCTCAAAGCTGAATCACTAGGTAGCAAAAGAGTTTCAAACTCACAGAAAAGCGATTTCGCCAACTGGAAATAATTTCCATGTTTCTTAGCTTGTGGGTACTAGGTTTCTTTGTGTATTTCAATGAAACTCTGACAAAATGATTCTCTCTTGTGCCCCTCATGGCTCCCCAAATTTGGTCAATCCACCATCACGGGTTTTTTGTTTAGAGCCTATTGGATGATTACCCTGATTAGGCGAATTTCACTGAAAACTCCTGTAGTTTAATTCCTCAATGGTTAATGCTAGAACTTTGAAAATGCAGAAAAGCACTTCAGATCACAAGAGCACACTGTGCTCCTGTCCTGGTTCAAGTATCTCAAAGCTGAATCACTAGGTAGGAAAAGAGTTTCAAACTCACAGAAAAGCGATTTAGCCAACTGGAAATAATTCCATGTTTCTTAGCTTCTGGGTACTAGATTTCTTTGTGTATTTCAATGAAACTCTGACAAAATGATTCTCTCTTGTGCCCCTCATGGCTCCCCAAATTTGGTTATCCCACCATCACGGTTTTTTGTTTAGAGCCTATTGGATGTTTACCCTGATTAGGCGAATTTCACTGAAAACGCCTGTAGTTTAATTCCTCAATGGTTAATGCTAGAACTTTGAAAAATGCAGAAAAGCACTTCAGATCACAAGCGCACACTGCGCTTCGTTCCTGGTTCAAGTATCTCAAAGCTGAATCACAAGGTAAGAAAAGAGTTTCAAACTCACAGAAAAGTGTTTTAGAGAACTGGAAATAATTCCATGTTTCTTAGCTTCTGGGAACTAGGTTTCTTTGTGTATTTCAATGAAACTCTGAAAAATGATTCTCTCATGTGCCCCTCAAGGCTCCCCAGTTTGGTCATCCCACCATTCAAGGTGTTTTGTTTACAGTCTATTGGATGTTTACCCTGATTTGGCGAAAATGCCTGAAAACGCCTGTGAGTTTAATTCTTAAATGGTTAATGCTAGAACTTTAAAAATGCAGAACAACACTTTAGTTCACAAGAGCACACTGTGCTTCTGTCCTGGTTCAAGTATCTCAAAGCTGAATCACTAGGTACCAAAAGAGTTTCAAACTCACAGAAAAGCGTTTTAGCCAACTGGAAATAATTCCATGTTTCTTAGCTTCTGGGTACTAGGTTTCTTTGTGTATTTCAATGAAACTCTGACAAAACGATTCTCTCTTGTGCCCTCATGGATCCCCAAATTTGGTCAATCCACCATCAAGGGTTTTTTGTTTAGAGCCTATTGGATATTTACCCTGATTAGGCGAATTTCACTGAAAAAGCCTGTAGTTTAATTCCTCAATGGTTAATGCTAGAATTTTGAAAATGCAGAAAAGCACTTCAGATCACAAGAGCACACTGTGCTTCCTGTCCTGGTTCAAGTATCTCAAAGCTGAATCACTAGGTAGGAAAAGAGTTTCAAACTCACAGAAAAGCGATTTTAGCCAACTGGAAATAATTCCATGTTTCTTAGCTTCTGGGGGTACTAGATTTCTTTGTGTATTTCAATGAAACTCTGACAAAATGATTCTCTCTTGTGCCCCTCATGGCTCCCCCAATTTGGTCATAGAACCATCAAGGGTTTTTTGTTTAGAGCCTATTGGATGTTTACCCTGATTAGGCGAATTTCACTGAAAACGCCTGTTAGATTAATTCCTCAATGGTTAATGCTAGAACTTTAAAAATGCAGAACAACACTTTAGATCACAAGAGCACACTGTGCTTCTGTCCTGGTTCAAGTATCTCAAAGCTGAATCACTAGGTAGCAAAAGAGTTTCAAAACTCACAGATAAAGCGTTTTCGCCAACTGGAAATAATTTCATGTTTCTTAGCTTGTGGGTACTAGGTTTCTTTGGTGTATTTCAATGAAACTCTGACAAAATGATTCTCTCTTGTGCCCCTCATGGCTCCCCAAATTTGGTCAATCCACCATCACGGGTTTTTTGTTTAGAGCCTATTGGATGTTTACCCTGATTAGACGAATTTCACTGAAAACTCCTGTAGTTTAATTCCTCAATGGTTAATGCTAGAATTTTGAAAATGCAGAAAAGCACTTCAGATCACAAGAGCACACTGTGCTTCTTCCTGGTTCAAGTATCTCAAAGCTGAATCACTAGGTAACAAAAGAGTTTCAAACTCACAGAAAAGCGTTTTAGCGAACTGGAAATAATTTCATGTTTCTTAGCTTCTGGGCACTAGGTTTCTTTGTGTATTTCAATGAAACTCTGAAAAATGATTCTCTCATGTGCCCCTCAAGGCTCCCCAAGTTTGGTCATCAGACCATCAAGGGTGTTTTGTTTACAGTCTATTGGATGTTTACCCTGATTAGGCGAAAATGCCTGAAAACGCCTGTGAGTTTAATTCTTAAATGGTTAATGCTAGAACTTTAAAAATGCAGAAAAACACTTTAGTTCACAAGAGCACACTGTGCTTCTCTCCTGGTTCAAGTATCTCAAAGCTGAATCACTAGGTAGCAAAAGAGTTTCAAACTCACAGAAAAGCATTTAGCCAACTGGAAATAATTCCATGTTTCTTAGCTTGTGGTTACTAGGTTTCTTTGTGTATTTCAATGAAACTCTGACAAAATGATTCTCTCATTGTGCCCCTCATGGCTCCCCCAAAAGTTTGGTTATCCAACCATCACGGGTTTTTTGTTTAGAGCTATTGGATGTTTACCCTGATTAGGCGAATTTCACTGAAAACGCCTGTTAGATTAATTCCTCAATGGTTAATGCTAGAACTTTGAAAATGCAGAAAAGCACTTCAGATGACAAGAGCACACTGTGCTTCGTTCCTGGTTCAAGTATCTCAAAGCTGAATCACTAGGTAACAAAAGAGTTTCAAACTCACAGAAAAGCGTTTTAGCCAACTGGAAATAATTCCAAGTTTCTTAGCTACTATGGGTACTAGGTTTCTTTGTGTATTTCAATGAAACTCTGAAAAAATGATTCTCTCATGTGCCCCTCAAGACTCCCCAAGTTGGTCATCCCACCATCAAGGGTGTTTTGTGTACAGTCTATTAGATGTTTACCCTGATTAGGCGAAAATGCCTGAAAACGCCTGTGAATTTAATTCTTAAATGGTTAATGCTAGAACTTTCAAAACGCAGAACAACACTTTAGTTCACAAGAGCACACTGTGCTTCTGTCCTGGTTCAAGTATCTCAAAGCTGAATCACTAGGTAGCAAAAGAGTTTCAAACTCACAAAAAAACGTTTTAGCCAACTGGAAATAATTCCATGTTTCTTAGCTACTGGGTACTAGGTTTCTTTGTGTATTTCAATGAAGCTCTGACAAAAATGATTCTCTCTTGTGCCCCTCATGGATCCCCAAATTTGTTCAATCCACAATCACGGGTTTTTTGTTTAGAGCCTATTGGATGTTTACCCTGATTAGGCAAATTTCACTGAAAACTCCTGTAGTTTAATTCCTCAATGTTAATGCTATAACTTTGAAAATGCAGAAAAGCAATTCAGATCACAAGAGCACACTGTGCTTCTGTCCTGGTTCAAGTATCTCAAAGCTGAATCACTAGGTAGCAAAAGAGTTTCAAACTCACAGAAAAGCGGTTTTAGCCAACTGGAAATAATTCCAAGTTTCGTAGCTTGTGGGTACTAGGTTTCTTTGTGTATTTCAATGAAACTCTGACAAAATGATTCTCTCTTGTGCCCTCATGGCTCCCCAAATTTGGTCATCCACACCATCACGGGTTTTTTGTTTAGAGCCTATTGGATGTTTACCCTGATTAGGCGAATTTCACTAAAAACGCCTGTTAGTTTAATTCCTCAATGGTTAATGCTAGAACTTTGAAAAATGCAGAAAAAACACTTCCGATCACAAGAGCACACATTGTGCTTCTTTCTTGGTTCAAGTATCTCAAAGCTGAATCACTAGGTAGCAAAAGAGTTTCAAACTCACAGAAAAGCGTTTTAGCCAACTGGAAATAATTCCATGTTTCTTAGCTTCTGGGCACTAGGTTTCTTTGTGTATTTCAATGAAACTCTGAAAAAATGATTCTCTCATGTGCCCCTCAAGGCTCCCCATAAGTTTGGTCATCCCACCATCAAGGGTTTTTTTGTTTAACAGTCTATTGGATGTTTACCCTGATTAGGCGAATTTCACTGAAAACGCCTGGAATTTAATTCCTCAATGGTTAATGTTAGAACTTTGAAAATGCAGAAAAGCACTTCAGAATCACAAGAGCACACTGTGCTCCTGACCTGGTTCAAGTATCTCAAAGCTGAATCACTAAGTAACAAAAGTGTTTCAAACTCACAGAAAAGCGTTTTAGCGATATGGAAATAATTCCATGTTTCTTAGCTTCTGGGCACTAGGATTCTTTGTGTATTTCAATGAAACTCTGAAGAAATGATTCTCTCTAGTCACCCTCAATGCTCCCATGTTTGGTCATCCCACCATCAAGGGTGTTTTGTTTACAGTCTATTGGATGTTTACCCTGATTAGGCGAAAATGCCTGAAAACGCCTGTGAGTTTTACTTCTTGAATGGTTAATGCTAGAACATTAAAAACGCAGAACAACACTTTAGTTCACAAGAGCACACTGTGCTTCTGTCCTGGTTCAAGTATCTCAAAGCTGAATCACTAGGTAGCAAAAGAGTTTTCAAACTCACAGAAAAGCGTTTTAGACAACTGGAAATAATTCCATATTTCTCAGCTTGTGGGTACTAGGTTTCTTTGTATATTTCAATGAAACTTTGACAAAATGATTCTCTTTGTGCCCCTCATGGCTCCCCAAATTTGGTCAATCCACCATCACGGGTTTTTTGTTTAGAGCCTATTGGATGTTTACCTTGATTAGGCGAATTTCACTGAAAACGCCTGTAGTTTAATTCCTCAATGGTTAATGCTAGAACTTTGAAAATGCAGAAGAGCACTTCAGATCACAAGAGCACACTGTGCTCCTGTCCTGGTTCAAGTATCTCAAAGCTGAATTCTATGTAGGAAAAGAGTTTCAAACTCACAGAAAAGTGTTTTAGAGAACTGGAAATAATTTCATGTTTCTTAGCTTCTGGGCACTAGGTTTCTTTGTGTATTTCAATGAAACTCTGAAAAAATGATTCTCTCATGTGCCCCTCAAGGCTCCCCAAGTTTGGTCATCAGACCATCAAGGGTGTTTTGTTTACAGTCTATGGATGTTTACCTTGATTAGGCGAAAATGCTGAAAACGCCTGTGAGTTTAATTCTTAAATGGTTAATGCTAGAACTTTAAAAATGCAGAACAACACTTTAGTTCACAAGAGCACACTGTGCTTCGTTCCTGGTTCAAGTATCTCAAAGCTGAATCTCAAGGTAATAAAATGAGTTTCAAACTCACAGAAAAGTGTTTTCGAGAACTGGAAATAATTCCATGTTTCTTAGCTTCTGGGAACTAGGTTTCTTTGTGTATTTCAATGAAACTCTGAAAAATGATTCTCTCATGTGCCCCTCAAGGCTCCCCCCAGTTTGGTCATCCCACCATCAAGGGTTTTTGTTTACAGTCCTATGGATGTTTACCCTGATTAGGCGAAAATGCTGAAAACGCCTGTGAGTTTAATTCTTAAATGGTTAATGCTAGAACTTTGAAAAATGCAGAACAAGACTTTAGTTCACAAGAGCACACTGTGCTTCTGTCCTGGTTCAAGTATCTCAAAGCTCATTCACTAGGTAGCAAAAGAGTTTCAAACTCACACAAAAGCGATTTCGCCAACTGGAAATAATTTCATGTTTCTTAGCTTGTGGGTACTAGGTTTCTTTGTGTATTTCAATGAAACTCTGACAAAATGATTCTCTCTTGTGCCCCTCATGGCTCCCCAAATTTGGTCAATCCACCATCACGGGTTTTTTGTTTAGAGCCTATTGGATGATTACCCTGATTAGGCGAAATTTCACTGAAAACTCCTGTAGTTTAATTTTTCAATGGTTAATGCTAGAACTTTGAAAATGCAGAAAAGCACTTCAGATCACAAGAGCACACTGTGCTTCTTTCCTGGTTCAAGTATCTCAAAGCTGAATCACTAGGTAACAAAAGAGTTTCAAACTCACAGAAAAGCGTTTTAGCGAACTGGAAATAATTCCATGTTTCTTAGCTTCTGGGCACTAGGTTTCTTTGTGTATTTCAATGAAGCTCTGACAAAATGATTCTCTCTTGTGCCCCTCATGGATCCCCAAATTTGGTCAATCCACCATCAAGGGTTTTTTGTTTAGAGCCTATTGGATATTTACCCTGATTAGGCGAATTTCACTGAAAAAGCCTGTAGTTTAATTCCTCAATGGTTAATGCTAGAATTTTGAAAAATTGCAGAAAAGCACTTCAGATCACAAGAGCACAGTGTGCTCCTGTTCTGGTTCAAGTATCTCAAAGCTTAATCACTAGGTAGGAAAAGAGTTTCAAACTCACAGAAAAGCGATTTAGCCAACTGGAAATAATTCCATGTTTCTTAGCTTCTGGGTACTAGATTTCTTTGTGTATTTCAATGAAACTCTGACAAAATGATTCTCTCTTGTGCCCCTCATGGCTCCCAAATTTGGTTATCCCACCATCACGGGTTTTTTGTTTAGAGCCTATTGGATGTTTACCCTGATTAGGCGAATTTCACTGAAAACGCCTATAGTTTAATTCGTCTTGACATGGTTAATGCTAGAACTTTGAAAATGCAGAAAAGCACTTCAGATCACAAGCGCACACTGTGCTTCGTTCCTGGTTCAAGTATCTCAAAGCTGAATCACAAGGTAATAAAAGAGTTTCAAACTCACAGAAAAGTGTTTTAGAGAACTGGAAATAATTCCATGTTTCTTAGCTTCTGGGAACTAGGTTTCTTTGTGTATTTCAATGAAACTCTGAAAAAATGATTCTCTCATGTGCCCCTCAAGGCTCCCCAGTTTGGTCATCCCACCATCAAGGGTGTTTTGTTTACAGTCTATTGGATGTTTTCCCTGATTAGGCGAAAATGCCTGAAAACGCCTGTGAGTTTTTAATTCTTAAATGGTTAATGCTAGAACTTTAAAAACGCAGAACAACACTTTAGTTCACAAGAGCACACTGTGCTTCTGTCCTGGTTCAAGTATCTCAAAGCTGAATCACTAGGTAGCAAAAGAGTTTCAAACTCACAAAAAAGCGTTTTAGCCAACTGGAAATAATTCCATGTTTCTTAGCTTCTGGGTACTAGGTTTCTTTGTGTATTTCAATGAAGCTCTGACAAAATGATTCTCTCTTGTGCCCCTCATGGATCCCCAAATTTGGTCAATCCACCATCAAGGGTTTTTTGTTTAGAGCCTATTGGATATTTACCCTGATTAGGCGAATTTCACTGAAAAAGCCTGTAGTTTAATTCCTCAATGGTTAATGCTAGAATTTTGAAAATGCAGAAAAGCACTTCAGATCACAAGAGCACACTGTGCTCCTGTCCTGGTTCAAGTATCTCAAAGCTGAATCACTAGGTAGGAAAAGAGTTTCAAACTCACAGAAAAGCGATTTAGCCAACTGAAATAATTCCATGTTTCTTAGCTTCTGGGTACTAGATTTCTTTGTGTATTTCAATGAAACTCTGACAAAATGATTCTCTCTTGTGCCCCTCATGGCTCCCCAAATTTGGTTATCCCACCATCACGGGTTTTTTGTTTAGAGCCTATTGGATGTTTACCCTGATTAGGCGAATTTCACTGAAAACGCCTGTATTTTAATTCCTCAATGGTTAATGCTAGAACTTTGAAAATGCAGAAAAGCACTTCAGATCACAAGCGCACACTGTGCTTCGTTCCTGGTTCAAGTATCTCAAAGCTGAATCACAAGGTAATAAAAGAGTTTCAAACTCACAGAAAAACGTGTTTTAGAGAACTGGAAATAATTCCATGTTTCTTAGCTTCTGGGAAACTAGGTTTCTTTGTGTATTTCAATGAAACTCTGAAAAAATGATTCTCTCATGTGCCCCTCAAGGCTCCCCAGTTTGGTCATCCCACCATCAAGGGTGTTTTGTTTACAGTCTATTGGATGTTTACCCTGATTAGGCGAAAAATGCCTGAAAAGCGCCTGTGAGTTTAATTCTTAAATGGTTAATGCTAGAACATTAAAAACGCAGAACAACACTTTAGTTCACAAGAGCACACTGTGCTTCTGTCCTGGTTCAAGTATCTCAAAGCTGAATCACTAGGTAGCAAAAGAGTTTCAAACTCACAAAAAAAGCGTTTTAGCCAACTGGAAATAATTCCATGTTTCTTAGCTTCTGGGTACTAGGTTTCTTTGTGTATTTCAATGAAGCTCTGACAAAATGATTCTCTCTTGTGCCCCTCATGGATCCCCAAATTTGGTTATCCCACCATCACGGGTTTTTTGTTTAGAGCCTATTGGATGTTTACCCTGATTAGGCGAATTTCACTGAAAACGCCTGTATTTTAATTCCTCAATGGTTAATGCTAGAACTTTGAAAATGCAGAAAAGCACTTCAGATCACAAGCGCACACTGTGCTTCGTTCCTGGTTCAAGTATCTCAAAGCTGAATCACAAGGTAATAAAAAAAGAGTTTCAAACTCACAGAAAAGTGTTTTAGAGAACTGGAAATAATTCCATGTTTCTTAGCTTCTGGGAACTAGGTTTCTTTGTGTATTTCAATTAAGCTCTGACAAAATGATTCTCTCTTGTGCCCCTCATGGCTCCACAAATTTGGTCATCCCACCATCAAGGGTGTTTTGTTTACAGTCTATTGGATGTTTACCCTGATTAGGCGAAAATGCCTGAAAACGCCTTTGAGTTTAATTCTTAAATGGTTAATGCTAGAACTTTAAAAACGCAGAACAACACTTTAGTTCACAAGAGCACACTGTGCTTCTGTCCTGGTTCAAGTATCTCAAAGCTGAATTCACTAGGTAGCAAAAGAGTTTCAAACTCACAGAAAAGCGATTTAGCCAACTGGAAATAATTCCAAGTTTCTTAGCTTCTGGGTACTAGGTTTCTTTGTGTATTTCAATGAAACTCTGACAAAATGATTCTCTCTTGTGCCCCTCATGGCTCCCCAAATTTGGTCATCCCACGATCACGGGTTTTTTGTTTAGAGCCTATTGGATGTTTACCCTGATTAGGCGAATTTCACTGAAAACGCCTGTAGTTTAATTCCTCAATGATTAATGATAGAACTTTGAAAATGCAGAAAAGCACTTCAGATCACAAGAGCACACTGTGCTCCTGTCCTGGTTCAAGTATCTCAAAGCTGAATCACTAGGTAGGAAAAGAGTTTCAAACTCACAGAAAAGCGATTTAGCCAACTGGAAATAATTCCATGTTTCTTAGCTTCTGGGTACTAGATTTCTTTGTGTATTTCAATGAAACTCTGACAAAATGATTCCTTTTGTGCCCCTCATTGCTCCCCAAATTTGGTTATCCCACCATCACGGGTTTTATGTTTAGAGCCTATTGGATGTTTACCCTGATTAGGCGAATTTCACTGAAAACGCCTGTAGTTTAATTCCTCAATGGTTAATGCTAGAACTTTGAAAATGCATAAAAGCACTTCAGATCACAAGCGCACACTGTGCTTCGTTCCTGGTTCAAGTATCTCAAAGCTGAATCTCAAGGTAATAAAAGAGTTTCAAACTCACAGAAAAGTGTTTTAGAGAACTGGAAATAATTCCATGTTTCTTAGCTTCTGGGAACTAGGTTTCTTTGTGTATTTCAATGAAACTCTGAAAAAATGATTCTCTCATGTGCCCCTCAAGGCTCCCCCAGTTTGGTCATCCCACCATCAAGGGTGTTTTGTTTACAGTCTATGGGATATTTACCCTGATTAGGCGAAAATGCCTGAAAACGCCTGTGAGTTTAATTCTTAAATGGTTAATGCTAGAACTTTAAAAATGCAGAACAAGACTTTAGTTCACAAGAGCACACTGTGCTTCTGTCCTGGTTCAAGTATCTCAAAGCTCATTCACTAGGTAGCAAAAGAGTTTCAAACTCACACAAAAGCGATTTCGCCAACTGGAAATAATTTCATGTTTCTTAGCTTGTGGGTACTAGGTTTCTTTGTGTATTTCAATGAAACTCTGACAAAATGATTCTCTCTTGTGCCCTCATGGCTCCCCAAATTTGGTCAATCCACCATCACGGGTTTTTTGTTTAGAGCCTATTGGATGATTACCCTGATTAGACGAATTTCACTGAAAACTCCTGTAGTTTAATTTTTCAATGGTTAATGCTAGAACTTTGAAAATGCAGAAAAGCACTTCAGATCACAAGAGCACACTGTGCTCCTGTCCTGGTTCAAGTATCTCAAAGCTGAATCACTAGGTAGGAAAAAAGTTTCAAACTCACAGAAAAGCGATTTAGCCAACTGGAAATAATTCCATGTTTCTTAGCTTCTGGGTACTAGATTTCTTTGTGTATTTCAATGAAACTCTGACAAAATGATTCTCTCTTGTGCCCCTCATGGCTCCCCAAATTTGGTTATCCCACCATCACGGGTTTTTTGTTTAGAGCCTATTGGATGTTTACCCTGATTAGGCGAATTTCACTGAAAACGCCTGTAGTTTAATTCCTCAATGGTTAATGCTAGAACTTTGAAAATGCAGAAAAGCACTTCAGATCACAAGCGCACACTGCGCTTCGTTCCTGGTTCAAGTATCTCAAAGCTGAATCACAAGGTAAGAAAAGAGTTTCAAACTCACAGAAAAGTGTTTTAGAGAACTGGAAATAATTCCATGTTTCTTAGCTTCTGGGAACTAGGTTTCTTTGTGTATTTCAATGAAACTCTGAAAAAATGATTCTCTCATGTGCCCCTCAAGGCTCCCCAGTTTGGTCATCCCACCATCAAGGGTGTTTTGTTTACAGTCTATTGGATGTTTACCCTGATTTGGCGAAAATGCCTGAAAACGCCTGTGAGTTTAATTCTTAAATGGTTAATGCTAGAACTTTAAAAACGCAGAACAACACTTTAGTTCACAAGAGCACACTGTGCTTCTGTCCTGGTTCAAGTATCTCAAAGCTGAATCACTAGGTACCAAAAGAGTTTCAAACTCACAAAAAAGCGTTTTAGCCAACTGGAAATAATTCCATGTTTCTTAGCTTCTGTGTACTAGGTTTCTTTGTGTATTTCAATGAAGCTCTGACAAAACGATTCTCTCTTGTGCCCCTCATGGATCCCCAAATTTGGTCAATCCACCATCAAGGGTTTTTTGTTTAGAGCCTATTGGATATTTACCCTGATTAGGCGAATTTCACTGAAAAAGCCTGTAGTTTAATTCCTCAATGGTTAATGCTAGAATTTTGAAAATGCAGAAAAGCACTTCAGATCACAAGAGCACACTGTGCTCCTGTCCTGGTTCAAGTATCTCAAAGCTGAATCACTAGGTAGGAAAAGAGTTTCAAACTCACAGAAAAGCGATTTAGCCAACTGGAAATAATTCCATGTTTCTTAGCTTCTGGGTACTAGATTTCTTTGTGTATTTCAATGAAACTCTGACAAAATGATTCTCTCTTGTGCCCCTCATGGCTCCCCCCAATTTGCTTATAGAACCATCACGGGTTTTTTGTTTAGAGCCTATTGGATGTTTACCCTGATTAGGCGAATTTCACTGAAAACGCCTGTTAGATTAATTCCTCAGTGGTTAATGCTAGAACTTTAAAAATGCAGAACAACACTTTAGTTCACAAGAGCACACTGTGCTTCTGTCCTGGTTCAAGTATCTCAAAGCTGAATCACTAGGTAGCAAAAGAGTTTCAAACTCACACATAAGCGATTTCGCCAACTGGAAATAATTTCATGTTTCTTAGCTTGTGGGTACTAGGTTTCTTGGTGTATTTCAATGAAACTCTGACAAAATGATTCTCTCTTGTGCCCCTCATGGCTCCCCAAATTTGGTCAATCCACCATAACGCGTTTTTTGTTTAGAGCCTATTGGATGCTTACCCTGATTAGACGAATTTCACTGAAAACTCCTGTAGTTTAATTCCTCAATGGTTAATGCTAGAATTTTGAAAATGCAGAAAAGCCCTTCAGATCACAAGAGCACACTGTGCTTCTTTCCTGGTTCAAGTATCTCAAAGCTGAATCACTAGGTAACAAAAGAGTTTCAAACTCACAGAAAAGCGTTTTAGCGAACTGGAAATAATTTCATGTTTCTTAGCTTCTGGGCACTAGGTTTCTTTGTGTATTTCAATGAAACTCTGAAAAAATGATTCTCTCATGTGCCCATCAAGGCTCCCCAAGTTTGGTCATCAGACCATCAAGGGTGTTTTGTTTACAGTCTATTGAATGTTTACCCTGATTAGGCGAAAATGCCTGAAAAAGCCTGTGAGTTTAATTCTTAAATGGTTAATGCTAGAACTTTAAAAATGCAGAACAACACTTTAGTTCACAAGAGCACACTGTGCTTCTCTCCTGGTTCAAGTATCTCAAAGCTGAATCACTAGGTAGCAAAAGAGTTTCAAACTCACAGAAAAGCATTGTAGACAACTGGAAATAATTCCATGTTTCTTAGCTTGTGGTTACTAGGTTTCTTTGTGTATTTCAATGAAACTCTGACAAAATGATTCTCTCTTGTGCCCCTCATGGCTCCCCAAATTTGCTTATCCAACCATCACGGGTTTTTTGTTTAGAGCCTATTGGATGTTTACCCTGATTAGGCGAATTTCACTGAAAACGCCTGTTAGATTAATTCCTCAATGGTTAATTCTAGAACTTTGAAAATGCAGAAAAGCACTTCAGATCACAAGCGCACACTGTGCTTCGTTCCTGGTTCAAGTATCTCAAAGCTGAATCACAAGGTAATAAAAGAGTTTCAAACTCACAGAAAAGTGTTTTAGAGAACTGGAAATAATTCCATGTTTCTTAGCTTCTGGGAACTAGGTTTCTTTGTGTATTTCAATTAAGCTCTGACAAAATGATTCTCTCTTGTGCCCCTCATGGCTCCACAAATTTGGTCATCCCACCATCAAGGGTGTTTTGTTTACAGTCTATTGGATGTTTACCCTGATTAGGCGAAAATGCCTGAAAACGCCTTTGAGTTTAATTCTTAAATGGTTAATGCTAGAACTTTAAAAACGCAGAACAACACTTTAGTTCACAAGAGCACACTGTGCTTCTGTCCTGGTTCAAGTATCTCAAAGCTGAATCACTAGGTAGCAAAAGAGTTTCAAACTCACAAAAAAGCGTTTTAGCCAACTGGAAATAATTCCATGTTTCTTAGCTTCTGGGTACTAGGTTTCTTTGTGTATTTCAATGAAGCTCTGACAAAATGATTCTCTCTTGTGCCCCTCATGGATCCCCAAATTTGGTCAATCCACCATCAAGGGTTTTTTGTTTAGAGACTATTGGATATTTACCCTGATTAGGCAAATTTTCACTGAAAAAGCCTGTAGTTTAATTCCTCAATGGTTAATGCTAGAATTTTGAAAATGTAGAAAAGCACTTCAGATCACAAGAGCACACTGTGCTCCTGTCCTGGTTCAAGTATCTCAAAGCTGAATCACTAGGTAGCAAAAGAGTTTCAAACTCACAGAAAAGCGATTTAGCCAACTGGAAATAATTCCAAGTTTCTTAGCTTCTGGGTACTAGGTTTCTTTGTGTATTTCAATGAAACTCTGACAAAATGATTCTCTCTTGTGCCCCTCATGGCTCCCCAAATTTGGTCATCCCACGATCACGGGTTTTTTGTTTAGAGCCTATTGGATGTTTACCCTGATTAGGCGAATTTCACTGAAAACGCCTGTAGTTTAATTCCTCAATGATTAATGATAGAACTTTGAAAATGCAGAAAAGCACTTCAGATCACAAGAGCACACTGTGCTCCTGTCCTGGTTCAAGTATCTCAAAGCTGAATCACTAGGTAGGAAAAGAGTTTCAAACTCACAGAAAAGCGATTTAGCCAACTGGAAATAATTCCATGTTTCTTAGCTTCTGGGTACTAGATTTCTTTGTGTATTTCAATGAAACTCTGACAAAATGATTCCTTTTGTGCCCCTCATTGCTCCCCAAATTTGGTTATCCCACCATCACGGGTTTTATGTTTAGAGCCTATTGGATGTTTACCCTGATTAGGCGAATTTCACTGAAAACGCCTGTAGTTTAATTCCTCAATGGTTAATGCTAGAACTTTGAAAATGCATAAAAGCACTTCAGATCACAAGCGCACACTGTGCTTCGTTCCTGGTTCAAGTATCTCAAAGCTGAATCTCAAGGTAATAAAAGAGTTTCAAACTCACAGAAAAGTGTTTTAGAGAACTGGAAATAATTCCATGTTTCTTAGCTTCTGGGAACTAGGTTTCTTTGTGTATTTCAATGAAACTCTGAAAAAAATGATTCTCTCATGTGCCCCTCAAGGCTCCCCCAGTTTGGTCATCCCACCATCAAGGGTGTTTTGTTTACAGTCTATGGGATATTTACCCTGATTAGGCGAAAATGCCTGAAAACGCCTGTGAGTTTAATTCTTAAATGGTTAATGCTAGAACTTTAAAAATGCAGAACAAGACTTTAGTTCACAAGAGCACACTGTGCTTCTGTCCTGGTTCAAGTATCTCAAAGCTCATTCACTAGGTAGCAAAAGAGTTTCAAACTCACACAAAAGCGATTTCGCCAACTGGAAATAATTTCATGTTTCTTAGCTTGTGGGTACTAGGTTTCTTTGTGTATTTCAATGAAACTCTGACAAAATGATTCTCTCTTGTGCCCCTCATGGCTCCCCAAATTTGGTCAATCCACCATCACGGGTTTTTTGTTTAGAGCCTATTGGATGATTACCCTGATTAGACGAATTTCACTGAAAACTCCTGTAGTTTAATTTTTCAATGGTTAATGCTAGAACTTTGAAAATGCAGAAAAGCACTTCAGATCACAAGAGCACACTGTGCTCCTGTCCTGGTTCAAGTATCTCAAAGCTGAATCACTAGGTAGGAAAAAAGTTTCAAACTCACAGAAAAGCGATTTAGCCAACTGGAAATAATTCCATGTTTCTTAGCTTCTGGGTACTAGATTTCTTTGTGTATTTCAATGAAACTCTGACAAAATGATTCTCTCTTGTGCCCCTCATGGCTCCCCAAATTTGGTTATCCCACCATCACGGGTTTTTTGTTTAGAGCCTATTGGATGTTTACCCTGATTAGGCGAATTTCACTGAAAACGCCTGTAGTTTAATTCCTCAATGGTTAATGCTAGAACTTTGAAAATGCAGAAAAGCACTTCAGATCACAAGCGCACACTGCGCTTCGTTCCTGGTTCAAGTATCTCAAAGCTGAATCACAAGGTAAGAAAAGAGTTTCAAACTCACAGAAAAGTGTTTTAGAGAACTGGAAATAATTCCATGTTTCTTAGCTTCTGGGAACTAGGTTTCTTTGTGTATTTCAATGAAACTCTGAAAAAATGATTCTCTCATGTGCCCCTCAAGGCTCCCCAGTTTGGTCATCCCACCATCAAGGGTGTTTTGTTTACAGTCTATTGGATGTTTACCCTGATTTGGCGAAAATGCCTGAAAACGCCTGTGAGTTTAATTCTTAAATGGTTAATGCTAGAACTTTAAAAACGCAGAACAACACTTTAGTTCACAAGAGCACACTGTGCTTCTGTCCTGGTTCAAGTATCTCAAAGCTGAATCACTAGGTACCAAAAGAGTTTCAAACTCACAAAAAAGCGTTTTAGCCAACTGGAAATAATTCCATGTTTCTTAGCTTCTGGGTACTAGGTTTCTTTGTGTATTTCAATGAAGCTCTGACAAAACGATTCTCTCTTGTGCCCCTCATGGATCCCCAAATTTGGTCAATCCACCATCAAGGGTTTTTTGTTTAGAGCCTATTGGATATTTACCCTGATTAGGCGAATTTCACTGAAAAAGCCTGTAGTTTAATTCCTCAATGGTTAATGCTAGAATTTTGAAAATGCAGAAAAGCACTTCAGATCACAAGAGCACACTGTGCTCCTGTCCTGGTTCAAGTATCTCAAAGCTGAATCACTAGGTAGGAAAAGAGTTTCAAACTCACAGAAAAGCGATTTAGCCAACTGGAAATAATTCCATGTTTCTTAGCTTCTGGGTACTAGATTTCTTTGTGTATTTCAATGAAACTCTGACAAAATGATTCTCTCTTGTGCCCCTCATGGCTCCCCCAATTTGCTTATAGAACCATCACGGGTTTTTTGTTTAGAGCCTATTGGATGTTTACCCTGATTAGGCGAATTTCACTGAAAACGCCTGTTAGATTAATTCCTCAGTGGTTAATGCTAGAACTTTAAAAATGCAGAACAACACTTTAGTTCACAAGAGCACACTGTGCTTCTGTCCTGGTTCAAGTATCTCAAAGCTGAATCACTAGGTAGCAAAAGAGTTTCAAACTCACACATAAGCGATTTCGCCAACTGGAAATAATTTCATGTTTCTTAGCTTGTGGGTACTAGGTTTCTTGGTGTATTTCAATGAAACTCTGACAAAATGATTCTCTCTTGTGCCCCTCATGGCTCCCCAAATTTGGTCAATCCACCATAACGCATTTTTTGTTTAGAGCCTATTGGATGCTTACCCTGATTAGACGAATTTCACTGAAAACTCCTGTAGTTTAATTCCTCAATGGTTAATGCTAGAATTTTGAAAATGCAGAAAAGCCCTTCAGATCACAAGAGCACACTGTGCTTCTTTCCTGGTTCAAGTATCTCAAAGCTGAATCACTAGGTAACAAAAGAGTTTCAAACTCACAGAAAAGCGTTTTAGCGAACTGGAAATAATTTCATGTTTCTTAGCTTCTGGGCACTAGGTTTCTTTGTGTATTTCAATGAAACTCTGAAAAAATGATTCTCTCATGTGCCCATCAAGGCTCCCCAAGTTTGGTCATCAGACCATCAAGGGTGTTTTGTTTACAGTCTATTGAATGTTTACCCTGATTAGGCGAAAATGCCTGAAAAAGCCTGTGAGTTTAATTGTTAAATGGTTAATGCTAGAACTTTAAAAATGCAGAACAACACTTTAGTTCACAAGAGCACACTGTGCTTCTCTCCTGGTTCAAGTATCTCAAAGCTGAATCACTAGGTAGCAAAAGAGTTTCAAACTCACAGAAAAGCATTGTAGACAACTGGAAATAATTCCATGTTTCTTAGCTTGTGGTTACTAGGTTTCTTTGTGTATTTCAATGAAACTCTGACAAAATGATTCTCTCTTGTGCCCCTCATGGCTCCCCAAATTTGCTTATCCAACCATCACGGGTTTTTTGTTTAGAGCCTATTGGATGTTTACCCTGATTAGGCGAATTTCACTGAAAACGCCTGTTAGATTAATTCCTCAATGGTTAATTCTAGAACTTTGAAAATGCAGAAAAGCACTTCAGATGACAAGAGCAAACTGTGCTTCGTTCCTGGTTCAAGTATCTCAAAGCTGAATCACTAGGTAACAAAAGAGTTTCAAACTCACAGAAAAGCGTTTTAGCCAACTGGAAATAATTCCAAGTTTCTTAGCTACTATGCACTAGGTTTCTTTGTGTATTTCAATGAAACTCTGAAAAAATGATTCTCTCATGTGCCCCTCAAGACTCCCCAAGTGTGGTCATCCTACCATCAAGGGTGTTTTGTGTACAGTCTATTAGATGTTTACCCTGATTAGGCGAAAATGCCTGAAAACGCCTGTGAATTTAATTCTTAAATGGTTAATGCTAGAACTTTCAAAACGCAGAACAACATTTTAGTTCACAAGAGCACACTGTGCTTCTGTCCTGGTTCAAGTATCTCAAAGCTGAATCACTAGGTAGCAAAAGAGTTTCAAACTCACAAAAAAAAACGTTTTAGCCAACTGGAAATAATTCCATGTTGCTTAGCTACTGGGTACTAGGTTTCTTTGTGTATTTCAATGAAGCTCTGACAAAATGATTCTCTCTTGTGCCCCTCATGGATCCCCAAATTTGTTCAATCCACAATCACGGGTTTTTTGTTTAGAGCCTATTGGATGTTTACCCTGATTAGGCAAATTTCACTGAAAACTCCTGTAGTTTAATTCCTCAATGTTTAATGCTATAACTTTGAAAATGCAGAAAAGCAATTCAGATCACAAGAGCACACTGTGCTTCTGTCCTGGTTCAAGTATCTCAAAGCTGAATCACTAGGTAGCAAAAGAGTTTCAAACTCACAGAAAAGCGGTTTAGCCAACTGGAAATAATTCCAAGTTTCGTAGCTTGTGGGTACTAGGTTTCTTTGTGTATTTCAATGAAACTCTGACAAAATGATTCTCTCTTGTGCCCCTCATGGCTCCCCAAATTTGGTCATCCCACCATCACGGGTTTTTTGTTTAGAGCCTATTGGATGTTTACCCTGATTAGGCGAATTTCACTAAAAACGCCTGTTAGATTAATTCCTCAATGGTTAATGCTAGAACTTTGAAAATGCAGAAAAACACTTCCGATCACAAGAGCACATTGTGCTTCTTTCTTGGTTCAAGTATCTCAAAGCTGAATCACTAGGTAACAAAAGAGTTTCAAACTCACAGAAAAGCGTTTTAGCGAACTGGAAATAATTCCATGTTTCTTAGCTTCTGGGCACTAGGTTTCTTTGTGTATTTCAATGAAACTCTGAAAAAATGATTCTCTCATGTGCCCCTCAAGGCTCCATAAGTTTGGTCATCCCACCATTAAGGGTCTTTTGTTTACAGTCTATTGGATGTTTACCCTGATTAGGCGAATTTCACTGAAAATGCCTGGAATTTAATTCCTCAATGGTTAATGTTAGAACTTTGAAAATGCAGAAAAGCACTTCAGATCACAAGAGCACACTGTGCTCCTGACCTGGTTCAAGTATCTCAAAGCTGAATCACTAAGTAACAAAAGAGTTTCAAACTCACAGAAAAGCGTTTTAGCGATATGGAAATAATTCCATGTTTCTTAGCTTCTGGGCACTAGGATTCTTTGTGTATTTCAATGAAACTCTGAAGAAATGATTCTCTCTAGTCACCCTCAATGCTCCCCATGTTTGGTCATCCCACCATCAAGGGTGTTTTGTTTACAGTCTATTGGATGTTTACCCTGATTAGGCGAAAATGCCTGAAAACGCCTGTGAGTTTACTTCTTGAATGGTTAATGCTAGAACATTAAAAACGCAGAACAACACTTTAGTTCACAAGAGCACACTGTGCTTCTGTCCTGGTTCAAGTATCTCAAAGCTGAATCACTAGGTAGCAAAAGAGTTTCAAACTCACAGAAAAGCGTTTTAGACAACTGGAAATAATTCCATATTTCTCAGCTTGTGTGTACTAGGTTTCTTTGTATATTTCAATGAAACTTTGACAAAATGATTCTCTTTGTGCCCCTCATGGCTCCCCAAATTTGGTCAATCCACCATCACGGGTTTTTTGTTTAGAGCCTATTGGATGTTTACCTTGATTAGGCGAATTTCACTGAAAACGCCTGTAGTTTAATTCCTCAATGGTTAATGCTAGAACTTTGAAAATGCAGAAGAGCACTTCAGATCACAAGAGCACACTGTGCTCCTGTCCTGGTTCAAGTATCTCAAAGCTGAATTACTATGTAGGAAAAGAGTTTCAAACTCACAGAAAAGTGTTTTAGAGAACTGGAAATAATTTCATGTTTCTTAGCTTCTGGGCACTAGGTTTCTTTGTGTATTTCAATGAAACTCTGAAAAAATGATTCTCTCATGTGCCCCTCAAGGCTCCCCAAGTTTGGTCATCAGACCATCAAGGGTGTTTTGTTTACAGTCTATTGGATGTTTACCTTGATTAGGCGAAAATGCCTGAAAACGCCTGTGAGTTTAATTCTTAAATGGTTAATGCTAGAACTTTAAAAATGCAGAACAACACTTTAGTTCACAAGAGCACACTGTGCTTCGTTCCTGGTTCAAGTATCTCAAAGCTGAATCTCAAGGTAATAAATGAGTTTCAAACTCACAGAAAAGTGTTTTAGAGAACTGGAAATAATTCCATGTTTCTTAGCTTCTGGGAACTAGGTTTCTTTGTGTATTTCAATGAAACTCTGAAAAAATGATTCTCTCATGTGCCCCTCAAGGCTCCCCCAGTTTGGTCATCCCACCATCAAGGGTGTTTTGTTTACAGTCTATGGGATGTTTACCCTGATTAGGCGAAAATGCCTGAAAACGCCTGTGAGTTTAATTCTTAAATGGTTAATGCTAGAACTTTAAAAATGCAGAACAAGACTTTAGTTCACAAGAGCACACTGTGCTTCTGTCCTGGTTCAAGTATCTCAAAGCTCATTCACTAGGTAGCAAAAGAGTTTCAAACTCACACAAAAGCGATTTCGCCAACTGGAAATAATTTCATGTTTCTTAGCTTGTGGGTACTAGGTTTCTTTGTGTATTTCAATGAAACTCTGACAAAATGATTCTCTCTTGTGCCCCTCATGGCTCCCCAAATTTGGTCAATCCACCATCACGGGTTTTTTGTTTAGAGCCTATTGGATGATTACCCTGATTAGACGAATTTCACTGAAAACTCCTGTAGTTTAATTTTTCAATGGTTAATGCTAGAACTTTGAAAATGCAGAAAAGCACTTCAGATCACAAGAGCACACTGTGCTTCTTTCCTGGTTCAAGTATCTCAAAGCTGAATCACTAGGTAACAAAAGAGTTTCAAACTCACAGAAAAGTGTTTTAGAGAACTGGAAATAATTCCATGTTTCTTAGCTTCTGGGAACTAGGTTTCTTTGTGTATTTCAATGAAGCTCTGACAAAATGATTCTCTCTTGTGCCCCTCATGGATCCCCAAATTTGGTCAATCCACCATCAAGGGTTTTTTGTTTAGAGCCTATTGGATATTTACCCTGATTAGGCGAATTTCACTGAAAAAGCCTGTAGTTTAATTCCTCAATGGTTAATGCTAGAATTTTGAAAATGCAGAAAAGCACTTCAGATCACAAGAGCACAGTGTGCTCCTGTTCTGGTTCAAGTATCTCAAAGCTTAATCACTAGGTAGGAAAAGAGTTTCAAACTCACAGAAAAGCGATTTAGCCAACTGGAAATAATTCCATGTTTCTTAGCTTCTGGGTACTAGATTTCTTTGTGTATTTCAATGAAACTCTGACAAAATGATTCTCTCTTGTGCCCCTCATGGCTCCCCAAATTTGGTTATCCCACCATCACGGGTTTTTTTGTTTAGAGCCTATTGGATGTTTACCCTGATTAGGCGAATTTCACTGAAAACGCCTGTAGTTTAATTCGTCAATGGTTAATGCTAGAACTTTGAAAATGCAGAAAAGCACTTCAGATCACAAGCGCACACTGTGCTTCGTTCCTGGTTCAAGTATCTCAAAGCTGAATCACAAGGTAATAAAAGAGTTTCAAACTCACAGAAAAGTGTTTTAGAGAACTGGAAATAATTCCATGTTTCTTAGCTTCTGGGAACTAGGTTTCTTTGTGTATTTCAATGAAACTCTGAAAAAATGATTCTCTCATGTGCCCCTCAAGGCTCCCCAGTTTGGTCATCCCACCATCAAGGGTGTTTTGTTTACAGTCTATTGGATGTTTTCCCTGATTAGGCGAAAATGCCTGAAAACGCCTGTGAGTTTAATTCTTAAATGGTTAATGCTAGAACTTTAAAAACGCAGAACAACACTTTAGTTCACAAGAGCACACTGTGCTTCTGTCCTGGTTCAAGTATCTCAAAGCTGAATCACTAGGTAGCAAAAGAGTTTCAAACTCACAAAAAAGCGTTTTAGCCAACTGGAAATAATTCCATGTTTCTTAGCTTCTGGGTACTAGGTTTCTTTGTGTATTTCAATGAAGCTCTGACAAAATGATTCTCTCTTGTGCCCCTCATGGATCCCCAAATTTGGTCAATCCACCATCAAGGGTTTTTTGTTTAGAGCCTATTGGATATTTACCCTGATTAGGCGAATTTCACTGAAAAAGCCTGTAGTTTAATTCCTCAATGGTTAATGCTAGAATTTTGAAAATGCAGAAAAGCACTTCAGATCACAAGAGCACACTGTGCTCCTGTCCTGGTTCAAGTATCTCAAAGCTGAATCACTAGGTAGGAAAAGAGTTTCAAACTCACAGAAAAGCGATTTAGCCAACTGGAAATAATTCCATGTTTCTTAGCTTCTGGGTACTAGATTTCTTTGTGTATTTCAATGAAACTCTGACAAAATGATTCTCTCTTGTGCCCCTCATGGCTCCCCAAATTTGGTTATCCCACCATCACGGGTTTTTTGTTTAGAGCCTATTGGATGTTTACCCTGATTAGGCGAATTTCACTGAAAACGCCTGTATTTTAATTCCTCAATGGTTAATGCTAGAACTTTGAAAATGCAGAAAAGCACTTCAGATCACAAGCGCACACTGTGCTTCGTTCCTGGTTCAAGTATCTCAAAGCTGAATCACAAGGTAATAAAAGAGTTTCAAACTCACAGAAAAGTGTTTTAGAGAACTGGAAATAATTCCATGTTTCTTAGCTTCTGGGAACTAGGTTTCTTTGTGTATTTCAATGAAACTCTGAAAAAATGATTCTCTCATGTGCCCCTCAAGGCTCCCCAGTTTGGTCATCCCACCATCAAGGGTGTTTTGTTTACAGTCTATTGGATGTTTACCCTGATTAGGCGAAAATGCCTGAAAACGCCTGTGAGTTTAATTCTTAAATGGTTAATGCTAGAACTTTAAAAACGCAGAACAACACTTTAGTTCACAAGAGCACACTGTGCTTCTGTCCTGGTTCAAGTATCTCAAAGCTGAATCACTAGGTAGCAAAAGAGTTTCAAACTCACAAAAAAGCGTTTTAGCCAACTGGAAATAATTCCATGTTTCTTAGCTTCTGGGTACTAGGTTTCTTTGTGTATTTCAATGAAGCTCTGACAAAATGATTCTCTCTTGTGCCCCTCATGGATCCCCAAATTTGGTTATTCCACCATCACGGGTTTTTTGTTTAGAGCCTATTGGATGTTTACCCTGATTAGGCGAATTTCACTGAAAACGCCTGTATTTTAATTCCTCAATGGTTAATGCTAGAACTTTGAAAATGCAGAAAAGCACTTCAGATCACAAGCGCACACTGTGCTTCGTTCCTGGTTCAAGTATCTCAAAGCTGAATCACAAGGTAATAAAAGAGTTTCAAACTCACAGAAAAGTGTTTTAGAGAACTGGAAATAATTCCATGTTTCTTAGCTTCTGGGAACTAGGTTTCTTTGTGTATTTCAATTAAGCTCTGACAAAATGATTCTCTCTTGTGTTCCTCATGGCTCCACAAATTTGGTCATCCCACCATCAAGGGTGTTTTGTTTACAGTCTATTGGATGTTTACCCTGATTAGGCGAAAATGCCTGAAAACGCCTTTGAGTTTAATTCTTAAATGGTTAATGCTAGAACTTTAAAAACGCAGAACAACACTTTAGTTCACAAGAGCACACTGTGCTTCTGTCCTGGTTCAAGTATCTCAAAGCTGAATCACTAGGTAGCAAAAGAGTTTCAAACTCACAAAAAAGCGTTTTAGCCAACTGGAAATAATTCCATGTTTCTTAGCTTCTGGGTACTAGGTTTCTTTGTGTATTTCAATGAAGCTCTGACAAAATGATTCTCTCTTGTGCCCCTCATGGATCCCCAAATTTGGTCAATCCACCATCAAGGGTTTTTTTGTTTAGAGACTATTGGATATTTACCCTGATTAGGCAAATTTCACTGAAAAAGCCTGTAGTTTAATTCCTCAATGGTTAATGCTAGAATTTTGAAAATGTAGAAAAGCACTTCAGATGACAAGAGCACACTGTGCTCCTGTCCTGGTTCAAGTATCTCAAAGCTGAATCACTAGGTAGCAAAAGAGTTTCAAACTCACAGAAAAGCGGTTTAGCCAAGTGGACATAATTCCAAGTTTCGTAGCTTGTGGGTACTAGGTTTCTTTGTGTATTTCAATGAAACTCTGACAAAATGATTCTCTCTTGTGCCCCTCATGGCTCCCCAAATTTGGTCAATCCACCATCACGGGTTTTTTGTTTAGAGCCTATTGGATGATTACCCTGATTAGACGAATTTCACTGAAAACTCCTGTAGTTTAATTTTTCAATGGTTAATGCTAGAACTTTGAAAATGCAGAAAATCACTTCAGATCACAAGAGCACACTGTGCTCCTGTCCTGGTTCAAGTATCTCAAAGCTGAATCACTAGGTAGGAAAAAAGTTTCAAACTCACAGAAAAGCGATTTAGCCAACTGGAAATAATTCCATGTTTCTTAGCTTCTGGGTACTAGATTTCTTTGTGTATTTCAATGAAACTCTGACAAAATGATTCTCTCTTGTGCCCCTCATGGCTCCCCAAATTTGGTCATCCCACCATCACGGGTTTTTTGTTTAGAGCCTATTGGATGTTTACCCTGATTAGGCGAATTTCACTGAAAACGCCTGTAGTTTAATTCCTCAATGGTTAATGCTAGAACTTTGAAAATGCAGAAAAGCACTTCAGATCACAAGCGCACACTGCGCTTCGTTCCTGGTTCAAGTATCTCAAAGCTGAATCACAAGGTAAGAAAAGAGTTTCAAACTCACAGAAAAGTGTTTTAGAGAACTGGAAATAATTCCATGTTTCTTAGCTTCTGGGAACTAGGTTACTTTGTGTATTTCAATGAAACTCTGAAAAAATGATTCTCTCATGTGCCCCTCAAGGCTCCCCAGTTTGGTCATCCCACCATCAAGGGTGTTTTGTTTACAGTCTATTGGATGTTTACCCTGATTTGGCGAAAATGCCTGAAAACGCCTGTGAGTTTAATTCTTAAATGGTTAATGCTAGAACTTTAAAAACGCAGAACAACACTTTAGTTCACAAGAGCACACTGTGCTTCTGTCCTGGTTCAAGTATCTCAAAGCTGAATCACTAGGTACCAAAAGAGTTTCAAACTCACAAAAAAGCGTTTTAGCCAACTGGAAATAATTCCATGTTTCTTAGCTTCTGGGTACTAGGTTTCTTTGTGTATTTCAATGAAGCTCTGACAAAACGATTCTCTCTTGTGCCCCTCATGGATCCCCAAATTTGGTCAATCCACCATAACGGGTTTTTTGTTTAGAGCCTATTGGATATTTACCCTGATTAGGCGAATTTCACTGAAAAAGCCTGTAGTTTAATTCCTCAATGGTTAATGCTAGAATTTTGAAAATGCAGAAAAGCACTTCAGATCACAAGAGCACACTGTGCTCCTGTCCTGGTTCAAGTATCTCAAAGCTGAATCACTAGGTAGGAAAAGAGTTTCAAACTCACAGAAAAGCGATTTAGCCAACTGGAAACAATTCCATGTTTCTTAGCTTCTGGGTACTAGATTTCTTTGTGTATTTCAATGAAACTCTGACAAAATGATTCTCTCTTGTGCCCCTCATGGCTCCCCCAATTTGCTTATAGAACCATCACGGGTTTTTTGTTTAGAGCCTATTGGATGTTTACCCTGATTAGGCGAATTTCACTGAAAACGCCTGTTAGATTAATTCCTCAATGGTTAATGCTAGAACTTTAAAAATGCAGAACAACACTTTAGATCACAAGAGCACACTGTGCTTCTGTCCTGGTTCAAGTATCTCAAAGCTGAATCACTAGGTAGCAAAAGAGTTTCAAACACACACATAAGCGATTTCGCCAACTGGAAATAATTTCATGTTTCTTAGCTTGTGGGTACTAGGTTTCTTGGTGTATTTCAATGAAACTCTGACAAAATGATTCTCTCTTGTGCCCCTCATGGCTCCCCAAATTTGGTCAATCCACCATAACGCGTTTTTTGTTTAGAGCCTATTGGATGCTTACCCTGATTAGACGAATTTCACTGAAAACTCCTGTAGTTTAATTCCTCAATGGTTAATGCTAGAATTTTGAAAATGCAGAAAAGCCCTTCAGATCACAAGAGCACACTGTGCTTCTTTCCTGGTTCAAGTATCTCAAAGCTGAATCACTAGGTAACAAAAGAGTTTCAAACTCACAGAAAAGCGTTTTAGCGAACTGGAAATAATTTCATGTTTCTTAGCTTCTGGGCACTAGGTTTCTTTGTGTATTTCAATGAAACTCTGAAAAAATGATTCTCTCATGTGCCCCTCAAGGCTCCCCAAGTTTGGTCATCAGACCATCAAGGGTGTTTTGTTTACAGTCTATTGAATGTTTACCCTGATTAGGCGAAAATGCCTGAAAAAGCCTGTGAGTTTAATTCTTAAATGGTTAATGCTAGAACTTTAAAAATGCAGAACAACACTTTAGTTCACAAGAGCACACTGTGCTTCTCTCCTGGTTCAAGTATCTCAAAGCTGAATCACTAGGTAGCAAAAGAGTTTCAAACTCACAGAAAAGCATTGTAGACAACTGGAAATAATTCCATGTTTCTTAGCTTGTGGTTACTAGGTTTCTTTGTGTATTTCAATGAAACTCTGACAAAATGATTCTCTCTTGTGCCCCTCATGGATCCCCAAATTTGTTCAATCCACAATCACACGTTTTTTGTTTAGAGCCTATTGGATGTTTACCCTGATTAGGCAAATTTCACTGAAATCTCCTGTAGTTTAATTCCTCAATGGTTAATGCTAGAACTTTGAAAATGCAGAAAAGCACTTCAGATCACAAGAGCACACTGTGCTCCTGTCCTGGTTCAAGTATCTCAAAGCTGAATCACTAGGTAGCAAAAGAGTTTCAAACTCACAGAAAAGCGGTTTAGCCAACTGGAAATAATTCCAAGTTTCGTAGCTTGTGGGTACTAGGTTTCTTTGTGTATTTCAATGAAACTCTGACAAAATGATTCTCTCTTGTGCCCCTCATGGCTCCCCAAATTTGCTTATCCAACCATCACGGGTTTTTTGTTTAGAGCCTATTGGATGTTTACCCTGATTAGGCGAATTTCACTGAAAACGCCTGTTAGATTAATTCCTCAATGGTTAATGCTAGAACTTTGAAAATGCAGAAAAGCACTTCAGATGACAAGAGCAAACTGTGCTTCGTTCCTGGTTCAAGTATCTCAAAGCTGAATCACTAGGTAACAAAAGAGTTTCAAACTCACAGAAAAGCGTTTTAGCCAACTGGAAATAATTCCAAGTTTCTTAGCTACTGGGCACTAGGTTTCTTTGTGTATTTCAATGAAACTCTGAAAAAATGATTCTCTCATGTGCCCCTCAAGACTCCCCAAGTGTGGTCATCCTACCATCAAGGGTGTTTTGTGTACAGTCTATTAGATGTTTACCCTGATTAGGCGAAAATGCCTGAAAACGCCTGTGAATTTAATTCTTAAATGGTTAATGCTAGAACTTTCAAAACGCAGAACAACATTTTAGTTCACAAGAGCACACTGTGCTTCTGTCCTGGTTCAAGTATCTGAAAGCTGAATCACTAGGTAGCAAAAGAGTTTCAAACTCACAAAAAAAAACGTTTTAGCCAACTGGAAATAATTCCATGTTGCTTAGCTACTGGGTACTAGGTTTCTTTGTGTATTTCAATGAAGCTCTGACAAAATGATTCTCTCTTGTGCCCCTCATGGATCCCCAAATTTGTTCAATCCACAATCACGGGTTTTTTGTTTAGAGCCTATTGGATGTTTACCCTGATTAGGCAAATTTCACTGAAAACTCCTGTAGTTTAATTCCTCAATGTTTAATGCTATAACTTTGAAAATGCAGAAAAGCAATTCAGATCACAAGAGCACACTGTGCTTCTGTCCTGGTTCAAGTATCTCAAAGCTGAATCACTAGGTAGCAAAAGAGTTTCAAACTCACAGAAAAGCGGTTTAGCCAACTGGAAATAATTCCAAGTTTCGTAGCTTGTGGGTACTAGGTTTCTTTGTGTATTTCAATGAAACTCTGACAAAATGATTCTCTCTTGTGCCCCTCATGGCTCCCCAAATTTGGTCATCCCACCATCACGGGTTTTTTGTTTAGAGCCTATTGGATGTTTACCCTGATTAGGCGAATTTCACTAAAAACGCCTGTTAGATTAATTCCTCAATGGTTAATGCTAGAATTTTGAAAATGCAGAAAAGTACTTCAGATGACAAGAGCACACTGTGCTTCGTTCCTGGTTCAAGTATCTCAAAGCTGAATCACTAGGTAACAAAAGAGTTTCAAACTCACAGAAAAGCGTTTTAGGGAAATGGAAATAATTCCAAGTTTCTTAGCTACTGGGCACTAGGTTTCTTTGTGTATTTCAATGAAGCTCTGACAAAATGATTCTCTCTTGTGCCCCTCATGGATCCCCAAATTTGGTCAATCCACCATCAAGGGTTTTTTGTTTAGAGCCTATTGGATATTTACCCTGATTAGGCGAATTTCACTGAAAAAGCCTGTAGTTTAATTCCTCAATGGTTAATGCTAGAATTTTGAAAATGCAGAAAAGCACTTCAGATCACAAGAGCACACTGTGCTCCTGTCCTGGTTCAAGTATCTCAAAGCTGAATCACTAGGTAGGAAAAGAGTTTCAAACTCACAGAAAAGCGATTTAGCCAACTGGAAATAATTCCATGTTTCTTAGCTTCTGGGTACTAGATTTCTTTGTGTATTTCAATGAAACTCTGACAAAATGATTCTCTCTTGTGCCCCTCATGGCTCCCCAAATTTGGTTATCCCACCATCACGGGTTTTTTGTTTAGAGCCTATTGGATGTTTACCCTGATTAGGAGAATTTCTCTGAAAACGCCTGTATTTTAATTCCTCAATGGTTAATGCTAGAACTTTGAAAATGCAGAAAAGCACTTCAGATCACAAGCGCACACTGTGCTTCGTTCCTGGTTCAAGTATCTGAAAGCTGAATCACAAGGTAATAAAAGAGTTTCAAACTCACAGAAAAGTGTTTTAGAAAACTGGAAATAATTCCATGTTTCTTAGCTTCTGGGAACTAGGTTTCTTTGTGTATTTCAATGAAGCTCTGACAAAATGATTCTCTCTTGTGCCCCTCATGGCTCCCCAAATTTGGTCATCCCACCATCAAGGGTGTTTTGTTTACAGTCTATTGGATGTTTACCCTGATTAGGCGAAAATGCCTGAAAACGCCTTTGAGTTTAATTCTTAAATGGTTAATGCTAGAACTTTAAAAACGCAGAACAACACTTTAGTTCACAAGAGCACACTGTGCTTCTGTCCTGGTTCAAGTATCTCAAAGCTGAATCACTAGGTAGCAAAAGAGTTTCAAACTCACAAAAAAGCGTTTTAGCCAACTGGAAATAATTCCATGTTTCTTAGCTTCTGGGTACTAGGTTTCTTTGTGTATTTCAATGAAGCTCTGACAAAATGATTCTCTCTTGTGCCCCTCATGGATCCCCAAATTTGGTCAATCCACCATCAAGGGTTTTTTGTTTAGAGACTATTGGATATTTACCCTGATTAGGCAAATTTCACTGAAAAAGCCTGTAGTTTAATTCCTCAATGGTTAATTCTAGAATTTTGAAAATGTAGAAAAGCACTTCAGATCACAAGAGCACACTGTGCTCCTGTCCTGGTTCAAGTATCTCAAAGCTGAATCACTAGGTAGCAAAAGATTTTCAAACTCACAGAAAAGCGATTTAGCCAACTGGAAATAATTCCAAGTTTCTTAGCTTCTGGGTACTAGCTTTTTTTGTGTATTTCAATGAAACTCTGACAAAATGATTCTCTCTTGTGCCCCTCATGGCTCCCCAAATTTGGTCATCCCACGATCACGGGTTTTTTGTTTAGAGCCTATTGGATGTTTACCCTGATTAGGCGAATTTCACTGAAAACGCCTGTAGTTTAATTCCTCAATGATTAATGATAGAACTTTGAAAATGCAGAAAAAGCACTTCAGATCACAAGAGCACACTGTGCTCCTGTCCTGGTTCAAGTATCTCAAAGCTGAATCACTAGGTAGGAAAAGAGTTTCAAACTCACAGAAAAGCGATTTAGCCAACTGGAAATAATTCCATGTTTCTTAGCTTCTGGGTACTAGATTTCTTTGTGTATTTCAATGAAACTCTGACAAAATGATTCCTTTTGTGCCCCTCATTGCTCCCCAAATTTGGTTATCCCACCATCACGGGTTTTTTGTTTAGAGCCTATTGGATGTTTACCCTGATTAGGCGAATTTCACTGAAAACGCCTGTAGTTTAATTCCTCAATGGTTAATGCTAGAACTTTGAAAATGCATAAAAGCACTTCAGATCACAAGCGCACACTGTGCTTCGTTCCTGGTTCAAGTATCTCAAAGCTGAATCTCAAGGTAATAAAAGAGTTTCAAACTCACAGAAAAGTGTTTTAGAGAACTGGAAATAATTCCATGTTTCTTAGCTTCTGGGAACTAGGTTTCTTTGTGTATTTCAATGAAACTCTGAAAAAATGATTCTCTCATGTGCCCCTCAAGGCTCCCCCAGTTTGGTCATCCCACCATCAAGGGTGTTTTGTTTACAGTCTATGGGATGTTTACCCTGATTAGGCGAAAATGCCTGAAAACGCCTGTGAGTTTAATTCTTAAATGGTTAATGCTAGAACTTTAAAAATGCAGAACAAGACTTTAGTTCACAAGAGCACACTGTGCTTCTGTCCTGGTTCAAGTATCTCAAAGCTCATTCACTAGGTAGCAAAAGAGTTTCAAACTCACACAAAAGCGATTTCGCCAACTGGAAATAATTTCATGTTTCTTAGCTTCTGGGTACTAGGTCTCTTTGTGTATTTCAATGAAACTCTGACAAAATGATTCTCTCTTGTGCCCCTCATGGCTCCCCAAATTTGGTCAATCCACCATCACGGGATTTTTGTTTAGAGCCTATTGGATGCTTACCCTGATTAGACGAATTTCACTGAAAATTCCTGTAGTTTAATTTTTCAATGGTTAATATTAGAACTTTGAAAATGCAGAAAAGCCCTTCAGATCACAAGAGCATACTGTGCTCCTGTCCTGGTTCAAGTATCTCAAAGCTGAATCACTAGGTAGCAAAAGAGTTTCAAACTCACAGAAAAGCGGTTTAGCCAACTGGAAATAATTCCAAGTTTCGTAGCTTGTGGGTACTAGGTTTCTTTGTGTATTTCAATGAAACTCTGACAAAATGATTCTCTCTTGTGCCCCTCATGGCTCCCCAAATTTGGTCATCCCACCATCACGGGTTTTTTGTTTAGAGCCTATTGGATGTTTACCCTGATTAGGCGAATTTCACTGAAAACGCCTGTTAGATTAATTCCTCAATGGTTAATGCTAGAACTTTGAAAATGCAGAAAAGCACTTCAGATGACAAGAGCACACTGTGCTTCGTTCCTGGTTCAAGTATCTCAAAGCTGAATCACTAGGTAACAAAAGAGTTTCAAACTCACAGAAAAGCGTTTTAGGGAACTGGAAATAATTCCAAGTTTCTTAGCTACTGGCACTAGGTTTCTTTGTGTATTTCAATGAAACTCTGAAAAAATGATTCTCTCTTGTGCCCCTCAAGGCTCCCCAAGTGTGGTCATCCCACCATCAAGGGTGTTTTGTTTACAGTCTACTAGATGTTTACCCTGATTAGGCGAAAATGCCTGAAAACGCCTGTGAGTTTAATTCTTAAATGGTTAATGCTAGAACTTTAAAAACGCAGAACAACACTTTAGTTCACAAGAGCACACTGTGCTTCTCTCCTGTTTCAAGTAACTCAAAGCTGAATCACTAGGTAGCAAAAGAGTTTCAAACTCACAAAAAAACGTTTAACCAACTGGAAATAATTTCATGTTGCTTAGCTTCTGGGTACTAGGTTTCTTTGTGTATTGCAATGAAGCTCTGACAAAATGATTCTCTCTTGTGCCCCTCATGGATCCCCAAATTTGGTCAATCCACCATCAAGGGTTTTTTGTTTAGAGCCTATTGGATATTTACCCTGATTAGGCGAATTTCACTGAAAAAGCCTGTAGTTTAATTCCTCAATGGTTAATGCTAGAATTTTGAAAATGCAGAAAAGCACTTCAGATCACAAGAGCACACTGTGCTCCTGTCCTGGTTCAAGTATCTCAAAGCTGAATCACTAGGTAGCAAAAGAGTTTCAAACTCACAGAAAAGCGATTTAGGCAACTGGAAATAATTCCAATTTCTTAGCTTCTGGGTACTAGGTTTCTTTGTGTATTTCAATGAAACTCTGACAAAATGATTCTCTCTTGTGCCCCTCATGACTCCCCAAATTTGGTCATCCCACGATCATGGGTTTTTTGTTTAGAGCCTATTGGATGTTTACCCTGATTAGGCGAATTTCACTGAAAACGCCTGTAGTTTAATTCCTCAATGATTAATGATAGAACTTTGAAAATGCAGAAAAGCACTTCAGATCACAAGAGCACACTGTGCTCCTGTCCTGGTTCAAGTATCTCAAAGCTGAATCACTAGGTAGGAAAAGAGTTTCAAACTCACAGAAAAGCGATTTAGCCAACTGGAAATAATTCCATGTTTCTTAGCTTCTGGGTACTAGATTTCTTTGTGTATTTCAATGAAACTCTGACAAAATGATTCCTTTTGTTCCCCTCATTGCTCCCCAAATTTGGTTATCCCACCATCACGGGTTTTTATGTTTAGAGCCTATTGGATGTTTACCCTGATTAGGCGAATTTCACTGAAAACGCCTGTAGTTTAATTCCTCAATGGTTAATGCTAGAACTTTGAAAATGCATAAAAGCACTTCAGATCACAAGCGCACACTGTGCTTCGTTCCTGGTTCAAGTATCTCAAAGCTGAATCTCAAGGTAATAAAAGAGTTTCAAACTCACAGAAAAGTGTTTTAGAGAACTGGAAATAATTCCATGTTTCTTAGCTTCTGGGAACTAGGTTTCTTTGTGTATTTCAATGAAACTCTGAAAAAATGATTCTCTCATGTGCCCCTCAAGGCTCCCCCAGTTTGGTCATCCCACCATCAAGGGTGTTTTGTTTACAGTCTATGGGATGTTTACCCTGATTAGGCGAAAATGCCTGAAAACGCCTGTGAGTTTAATTCTTAAATGGTTAATGCTAGAACTTTAAAAATGCAGAACAAGACTTTAGTTCACAAGAGCACACTGTGCTTCTGTCCTGGTTCAAGTATCTCAAAGCTCATTCACTAGGTAGCAAAAGAGTTTCAAACTCACACAAAAGCGATTTCGCCAACTGGAAATAATTTCATGTTTCTTAGCTTCTGGGTACTAGGTTTCTTTGTGTATTTCAATGAAACTCTGACAAAATGATTCTCTCTTGTGCCCCTCATGGCTCCCCAAATTTGGTCAATCCACCATCACGGGATTTTTGTTTAGAGCCTATTGGATGCTTACCCTGATTAGACGAATTTCACTGAAAACTCCTGTAGTTTAATTTTTCAATGGTTAATGCTAGAACTTTGAAAATGCAGAAAAGCCCTTCAGATCACAAGAGCACACTGTGCTTCTTTCCTGGTTCAAGTATCTCAAAGCTGAATCACTAGGTAACAAAAGAGTTTCAAACTCACAGAAAAGCGTTTTAGCGAACTGGAAATAATTCCATGTTTCTTAGCTTCTGGGCACTAGGTTTCTTTGTGTATTTCAATGAAACTCTGAAAAAATGATTCTCTCATGTGCCCCTCAAGGCTCCCCAAGTTTGGTCATCAGACCATCAAGGGTGTTTTGTTTACAGTCTATTGGATGTTTACCCTGATTAGGCGAAAATGCCTGAAAACGCCTGTGAGTTTAATTCTTAAATGGTTAATGCAAGAACTTTAAAAATGCAGAACAACACTTTAGTTCACAAGAGCACACTGTGCTTCTTTCCTGGTTCAAGTATCTCAAAGCTGATTCACTAGGTAGCAAAAGAGTTTCAAACTCACAGAAAAGCTTTGTAGACAACTGGAAATAATTTCATGTTTCTTAGCTTGTGGGTACTAGGTTTCTTTGTGTATTTCAATGAAACTCTGACAAAATGATTCTCTCTTGTGCCCCTCATGGATCCCAAATTTGTTCAATCCACAATCACGGGTTTTTTGTTTAGAGCCTATTGGATGTTTACCGTGATTAGGCAAATTTCACTGAAATCACCTGTAGTTTAATTCCTCAATGGTTAATGCTAGAACTTTGAAAATGCAGAAGAGCACTTCAGATCACAAGAGCATACTGTGCTCCTGTCCTGGTTCAAGTATCTCAAAGCTGAATCACTAGGTAGCAAAAGAGTTTCAAACTCACAGAAAAGCGGTTTAGCCAACTGGAAATAATTCCAAGTTTCGTAGCTTGTGGGTACTAGGTTTCTTTGTGTATTTCAATGAAACTCTGACAAAATGATTCTCTCTTGTGCCCCTCATGGCTCCCCAAATTTGGTCATCCCACCATCACGGGTTTTTTGTTTAGAGCCTATTGGATGTTTACCCTGATTAGGCGAATTTCACTGAAAACGCCTGTTAGATTAATTCCTCAATGGTTAATGCTAGAACTTTGAAAATGCAGAAAAGCACTTCAGATGACAAGAGCACACTGTGCTTCGTTCCTGGTTCAAGTATCTCAAAGCTGAATCACTAGGTAACAAAAGAGTTTCAAACTCACAGAAAAGCGTTTTAGGGAACTGGAAATAATTCCAAGTTTCTTAGCTACTGGGCACTAGGTTTCTTTGTGTATTTCAATGAAACTCTGAAAAAATGATTCTCTCTTGTGCCCCTCAAGGCTCCCCAAGTGTGGTCATCCCACCATCAAGGGTGTTTTGTTTACAGTCTACTAGATGTTTACCCTGATTAGGCGAAAATGCCTGAAAACGCCTGTGAGTTTAATTCTTAAATGGTTAATGCTAGAACTTTAAAAACGCAGAACAACACTTTAGTTCACAAGAGCACACTGTGCTTCTCTCCTGTTTCAAGTAACTCAAAGCTGAATCACTAGGTAGCAAAAGAGTTTCAAACTCACAAAAAAACGTTTAACCAACTGGAAATAATTCCATGTTGCTTAGCTTCTGGGTACTAGGTTTCTTTGTGTATTGCAATGAAGCTCTGACAAAATGATTCTCTCTTGTGCCCCTCATGGATCCCCAAATTTGGTCAATCCACCATCAAGGGTTTTTTGTTTAGAGCCTATTGGATATTTACCCTGATTAGGCGAATTTCACTGAAAAAGCCTGTAGTTTAATTCCTCAATGGTTAATGCTAGAATTTTGAAAATGCAGAAAAGCACTTCAGATCACAAGAGCACACTGTGCTCCTGTCCTGGTTCAAGTATCTCAAAGCTGAATCACTAGGTAGCAAAAGAGTTTCAAACTCACAGAAAAGCGATTTAGGCAACTGGAAATAATTCCAATTTTTCTTAGCTTCTGGGTACTAGGTTTCTTTGTGTATTTCAATGAAACTCTGACAAAATGATTCTCTCTTGTGCCCCTCATGACTCCCCAAATTTGGTCATCCCACGATCATGGGTTTTTTGTTTAGAGCCTATTGGATGTTTACCCTGATTAGGCGAATTTCACTGAAAACGCCTGTAGTTTAATTCCTCAATGATTAATGATAGAACTTTGAAAATGCAGAAAAGCACTTCAGATCACAAGAGCACACTGTGCTCCTGTGATGGTTCAAGTATCTCAAAGCTGAATCACTAGGTAGCAAAAGAGTTTCAAACTCACACAAAAGCGATTTCGCCAACTGGAAATAATTTCATGTTTTCTTAGCTTGTGGGTACTAGGTTTCTTTGTGTATTTCAATGAAACTCTGACAAAATGATTCTCTCTTATGCCCCTCATGGCTCCCCAAATTTGGTCAATCCACCATCACGGGATTTTTGTTTAGAGCCTATTGGATGCTTACCCTGATTAGACGAATTTCACTGAAAACTCCTGTAGTTTAATTCCTCAATGGTTAATGCTAGAATTTTGAAAATGCAGAAAAGCCCTTCAGATCACAAGAGCACACTGTGCTTCTTTCCTGGTTCAAGTATCTCAAAGCTGAATCACTAGGTAACAAAAGAGTTTCAAACTCACAGAAAAGCGTTTTAGCGAACTGGAAATAATTCCATGTTTCTTAGCTTCTGGGCACTAGGTTTCTTTGTGTATTTCAATGAAACTCTGAAAAAATGATTCTCTCATGTGCCCCTCAAGGCTCCCCAAGTTTGGTCATCAGACCATCAAGGGTGTTTTGTTTACAGTCTATTGGATGTTTACCCTGATTAGGCGAAAATGCCTGAAAACGCCTGTGAGTTTAATTCTTAAATGGTTAATGCAAGAACTTTAAAAATGCAGAACAACACTTTAGTTCACAAGAGCACACTGTGCTTCTCTCCTGGTTCAAGTATCTCAAAGCTGAATCACTAGGTAGCAAAAGAGTTTCAAACTCACAGAAAAGCTTTGTAGACAACTGGAAATAATTCCATGTTTCTTAGCTTGTGGGTACTAGGTTTCTTTGTGTATTTCAATGAAACTCTGACAAAATGATTCTCTCTTGTGCCCCTCATGGATCCCAAATTTGTTCAATCCACAATCACGGGTTTTTTGTTTAGAGCCTATTGGATGTTTACCGTGATTAGGCAAATTTCACTGAAATCACCTGTAGTTTAATTCCTCAATGGTTAATGCTAGAACTTTGAAAATGCAGAAGAGCACTTCAGATCACAAGAGCATACTGTGCTCCTGTCCTGGTTCAAGTATCTCAAAGCTGAATCACTAGGTAGCAAAAGAGTTTCAAACTCACAGAAAAGCGGTTTAACCAACTGAAAATAATTCCAAGTTTCGTAGCTTGTGGGTACTAGGTTTCTTTGTGTATTTCAATGAAACTCTGACAAAATGATTCTCTCTTGTGCCCCTCATGGCTCCCCAATTTGGTCATCCCACCATCACGGGTTTTTTGTTTAGAGCCTATTGGATGTTTACCCTGATTAGGCGAATTTCACTGAAAACGCCTGTTAGATTAATTCCTCAATGGTTAATGCTAGAACTTTGAAAATGCAGAAAAAGCACTTCAGATGACAAGAGCACACTGTGCTTCGTTCCTGGTTCAAGTATCTCAAAGCTGAATCACTAGGTAACAAAAGAGTTTCAAACTCACAGAAAAGCGTTTTAGGGAACTGGAAATAATTCCAAGTTTCTTAGCTACTGGGCACTAGGTTTCTTTGTGTATTTCAATGAAACTCTGAAAAAATGATTCTCTCTTGTGCCCCTCAAGGCTCCCCAAGTGTGGTCATCCCACCATCAAGGGTGTTTTGTTTACAGTCTACTAGATGTTTACCCTGATTAGGCGAAAATGCCTGAAAACGCCTGTGAGTTTAATTCTTAAATGGTTAATGCTAGAACTTTAAAAACGTAGAACAACACTTTAGTTCACAAGAGCACACTGTGCTTCTCTCCTGTTTCAAGTAACTCAAAGCTGAATCACTAGGTAGCAAAAGAGTTTCAAACTCACAAAAAAACGTTTTAGCCAACTGGAAATAATTCCATGTTGCTTAGCTTCTGGGTACTAGGTTTCTTTGTGTATTGCAATGAAGCTCTGACAAAATGATTCTCTCTTGTGCCCCTCATGGATCCCCAAATTTGGTCAATCCACCATCAAGGGTTTTTTGTTTAGAGCCTATTGGATATTTACCCTGATTAGGCGAATTTCACTGAAAAAGCCTGTAGTTTAATTCCTCAATGGTTAATGCTAGAATTTTGAAAATGCAGAAAAGCACTTCAGATCACAAGAGCACACTGTGCTCCTGTCCTGGTTCAAGTATCTCAAAGCTGAATCACTAGGTAGCAAAAGAGTTTCAAACTCACAGAAAAGCGATTTAGGCAACTGGAAATAATTCCAATTTCTTAGCTTCTGGGTACTAGGTTTCTTTGTGTATTTCAATGAAACTCTGACAAAATGATTCTCTCTTGTGCCCCTCATGGCTCCCCAAATTTGGTCATCCCACGATCATGGGTTTTTTGTTTAGAGCCTATTGGATGTTTACCCTGATTAGGCGAATTTCACTGAAAACGCCTGTAGTTTAATTCCTCAATGATTAATGATAGAACTTTGAAAATGCAGAAAAGCACTTCAGATCACAAGAGCACACTGTGCTCCTGTGATGGTTCAAGTATCTCAAAGCTGAATCACTAGGTAGCAAAAGAGTTTCAAACTCACACAAAAGCGATTTCGCCAACTGGAAATAATTTCATGTTTCTTAGCTTGTGGGTACTAGGTTTCTTTGTGTATTTCAATGAAACTCTGACAAAATGATTCTCTCTTGTGCCCCTCATGGCTCCCCAAATTTGGTCAATCCACCATCACGGGATTTTTTGTTTAGAGCCTATTGGATGCTTACCCTGATTAGACGAATTTCACTGAAAACTCCTGTAGTTTAATTCCTCAATGGTTAATGCTAGAATTTTGAAAATGCAGAAAAGCCCTTCAGATCACAAGAGCACACTGTGCTTCTTTCCTGGTTCAAGTATCTCAAAGCTGAATCACTAGGTAACAAAAGAGTTTCAAACTCACAGAAAAGCGTTTTAGCGAACTGGAAATAATTCCATGTTTCTTAGCTTCTGGGCACTAGGTTTCTTTGTGTATTTCAATGAAACTCTGAAAAAAAATGATTCTCTCATGTGCCCCTCAAGGCTCCCCAAGTTTGGTCATCAGACCATCAAGGGTGTTTTGTTTACAGTCTATTGGATGTTTACCCTGATTAGGCGAAAATGCCTGAAAACGCCTGTGAGTTTAATTCTTAAATGGTTAATGCAAGAACTTTAAAAATGCAGAACAACACTTTAGTTCACAAGAGCACACTGTGCTTCTCTCCTGGTTCAAGTATCTCAAAGCTGAATCACTAGGTAGCAAAAGAGTTTCAAACTCACAGAAAAGCTTTGTAGACAACTGGAAATAATTCCATGTTTCTTAGCTTGTGGGTACTAGGTTTCGTTGTGTATTTCAATGAAACTCTGACAAAATGATTCTCTCTTGTGCCCCTCATGGCTCCCCAAATTTGGTCATCCCACGATCATGGGTTTTTTGTTTAGAGCCTATTGGATGTTTACCCTGATTAGGCGAATTTCACTGAAAACGCCTGTAGTTTAATTCCTCAATGATTAATGATAGAACTTTGAAAATGCAGAAAAGCACTTCAGATCACAAGAGCACACTGTGCTCCTGTGATGGTTCAAGTATCTCAAAGCTGAATCACTAGGTAGCAAAAGAGTTTCAAACTCACACAAAAGCGATTTCGCCAACTGGAAATAATTTCATGTTTCTTAGCTTGTGGGTACTAGGTTTCTTTGTGTATTTCAATGAAACTCTGACAAAATGATTCTCTCTTGTGCCCCTCATGGCTCCCCAAATTTGGTCAATCCACCATCACGGGATTTTTGTTTAGAGCCTATTGGATGCTTACCCTGATTAGACGAATTTCACTGAAAACTCCTGTAGTTTAATTTTTCAATGGTTAATGCTAGAACTTTGAAAATGCAGAAAAGCCCTTCAGATCACAAGAGCACACTGTGCTTCTTTCCTGGTTCAAGTATCTCAAAGCTGAATCACTAGGTAACAAAAGAGTTTCAAACTCACAGAAAAGCGTTTTAGCGAACTGGAAATAATTCCATGTTTCTTAGCTTCTGGGCACTAGGTTTCTTTGTGTATTTCAATGAAACTCTGAAAAAATGATTCTCTCATGTGCCCCTCAAGGTTCCCCAAGTTTGGTCATCAGACCATCAAGGGTGTTTTTGTTTACAGTCTATTGGATGTTTACCCTGATTAGGCGAAAATGCCTGAAAACGCCTGTGAGTTTAATTCTTAAATGGTTAATGCAAGAACTTTAAAAATGCAGAACAACACATTAGTTCACAAGAGCACACTGTGCTTCTCTCCTGGTTCAAGTATCTCAAAGCTGAATCACTAGGTAGCAAAAGAGTTTCAAACTCAGAGAGAAAAGCTTTGTAGACAACTGGAAATAATTCCATGTTTCTTAGCTTGTGGGTACTAGGTTTCTTTGTGTATTTCAATGAATCTCTGACAAAATGATTCGCTCTTGTGCCCCTCATGGATCCCAAATTTGTTCAATCCACAATCACGGGTTTTTTGTTTAGAGCCTATTGGATGTTTACCATGATTAGGCAAATTTCACTGAAATCACCTGTAGTTTAATTCCTCAATGGTTAATGCTAGAACTTTGAAAATGCAGAAGAGCACTTCAGATCACAAGAGCATACTGTGCTCCTGTCCTGGTTCAAGTATCTCAAAGCTGAATCACTAGGTAGCAAAAGAGTTTCAAACTCACAGAAAAGCGGTTTAGCCAACTGGAAATAATTCCAAGTTTCGTAGCTTGTGGGTACTAGGTTTCTTTGTGTATTTCAATGAAACTCTGACAAAATGATTCTCTCTTGTGCCCCTCATGGCTCCCCAAATTTGGTCATCCCACCATCACGGGTTTTTTGTTTAGAGCCTATTGGATGTTTACCCTGATTAGGCGAATTTCACTGAAAACGCCTGTTAGATTAATTCCTCAATGGTTAATGCTAGAACTTTGAAAATGCAGAAAAGCACTTCAGATGACAAGAGCACACTGTGCTTCGTTCCTGGTTCAAGTATCTCAAAGCTGAATCACTAGGTAACAAAAGAGTTTCAAACTCACAGAAAAGCGTTTTAGGGAACTGGAAATAATTCCAAGTTTCTTAGCTACTGGGCACTAGGTTTCTTTGTGTATTTCAATGAAACTCTGAAAAAATGATTCTCTCTTGTGCCCCTCAAGGCTCCCCAAGTGTGGTCATCCCACCATCAAGGGTGTTTTGTTTACAGTCTACTAGATGTTTACCCTGATTAGGCGAAAATGCCTGAAAACGCCTGTGAGTTTAATTCTTAAATGGTTAATGCTAGAACTTTAAAAACGCAGAACAACACTTTAGTTCACAAGAGCACACTGTGCTTCTCTCCTGTTTCAAGTAACTCAAAGCTGAATCACTAGGTAGCAAAAGAGTTTCAAACTCACAAAAAAACGTTTTAGCCAACTGGAAATAATTCCATGTTGCTTAGCTTCTGGGTACTAGGTTTCTTTGTGTATTGCAATGAAGCTCTGACAAAATGATTCTCTCTTGTGCCCCTCATGGATCCCCAAATTGGTCAATCCACCATCAAGGGTTTTTTGTTTAGAGCCTATTGGATATTTACCCTGATCAGGCGAATTTCACTGAAAAAGCCTGTAGTTTAATTCCTCAATGGTTAATGCTAGAATTTTGAAAATGCAGAAAAGCACTTCAGATCACAAGAGCACACTGTGCTCCT